>JASDQU010011856.1:50631-118810 GCA_032191745.1 Picea mariana | reverse complement strand
GAGTGTATGGAGTAGTCTTGTTCCTTGCTATACCACTCTTCTTACAGAATTCTTCGAATTCATTTCCGCGGAATTCTCCACCATTATCTGTTCTCAATACCTTTATTTTCTTCTCTGTCTGATTTTCTACCAGAGCCTTAAACTCTTTAAATTTATCAAATACCTCATATTTCTTTCTATGAAAATAAATCCATGTTTTCCTTGAAAAATCATCTATGAATGAAAGATAATACACATATATACCTAGGGATGGAACATGAACAGGTCCAAACACATCATTGTGTATCAACTCTAAGATCCCCTTTTCTCTTGTAGCACCATATGGGAATCTTACTCGATTATGTTTACTATATATGCAATGTTCACAGAAATCAAAATTCAGAGTGCAATTAGACATACCTTCAACCATACCTTTACCTTGTAGTGTTCGCAAACCCTTTTCTCCAATATGACCCAGTCTTTGATGCCACAACATGGTCTTCTTTTCTGGGACAGTATTGGTCTTGTCTCCATAATTTCTCTTCTCAAGGACAAAAGAATTGTTACACCCATTAGTATAAGTTCTTCCCAACAACTTGTACAGATTTCCACACCGAACTCCCCTCATCAACACCATTTCTCCTTGTACCATCTTGCAAGTGTTCTTTTCAAATAAAGTTTTTTCTCCTGCATCATCCAACTTGCTTATAGATATTAGGCTCTTGGCTAGTTTTGGAATGTGTAGAACCCCAGGGAGAGTTCTAATCCTTCCATCTTTTAGCAACAACTTAACCCTTCCATGTCCCAAGATTTTGGCCATCAATTCATCTCCTAGGAATACATCACCACCATCATATTTTTCATATTTAGAGAACCACTCCTTGTGAGGAGTTCTATGGTGTGACACACCTGAATCGTTCAACCATACATCATGATCTACATGTGTAGTTGTAGATGCCAGGTAAACATCACCTCTTTCTTCAGTGGAGGTTTTTGCCTCTGTGGAAGAGGTACTGTCAAATCCCTTTGGTTTATCAACCTTCTTAGACTTGGAATCTTTATTATAATGCCCTATTTTACCAGACTTCCAACATTTCCTCAAAGATTTTCCTGGAGACTTAAATCTACTTGTAGATTTAAATCTCCCCCCCAAAGGATTACCGTGATTCCTATATTGGGGATGACCTCTTATAAATAAAGCATATGTGCTATGACTATCCATGCTTTTTTGCCTCATCTCTTTAGATAACAAGGATTAAACTACATCCTGATACTTCAATGTAGATTGAGTGGTACTACCAATTGCAAAGGACATAACAAATTAATACACTTATCTTCTTCTACAATTGTAAAATTAACAGAGACAAGTTGACTTACTAGAGTATTAAAGGCATTTAGATGTTCTATCACAGAATCTCCATCTTCCATCCTAAGATGATACAACTTATTTCGAAGAAACAACTTGTTTACCAGGGACTTTGATTGATACAAATTCCCCAACTTATCTCATAGTTCCTTGGTTGTAGATTCTCCCGAGAAATTCAACAAAATCGAATCTACCAAGCAGAGTCGAATAATACTCCTTGCTCTTCTATCCAACTTCTCCCAATATTCCTTCGACATAGCAGTAGGTGGTGTACTAGTACTTTGTGTACTAGTAGGTTGTGTACCAATGGCATGTGTGCTAGTAGATGGTGGACCAGTGGGCTGTGTACCAGGATCCATAGCGATCCATTATTCTTTGTCTACAAGAAGTTCCTCCATCTTGAGCTTCCATAGGTCAATTTTTTTACCGTTGAACTTCTCTATCTCGATTCTATATGAGCTCGCCATTCCTCTTTCTATACTCGAATCTCCACTACAAAAGCTCCCACTAAACCCAGGTTTATCCTAGACCTAAGATAAACTTGATATATCAATACCGAGCCAAACCCTCAACAACAAAGGTGTCCCTCTAAAGACAAAAATGAGCTCTGATACCATATGTAAGTTTTAAACCCATGAAGTAAAGAAATTCATATAGATTCTTAAGAAAAATAGAAATTAATCAATGGCTCATTCACATAGTACACAGAGACTTATACCAGAAACCCTCAACCGGGAAAACCTTTCTTATATTCATTATATCAAATTTCACCATTCACTATACAATATATATACAATGTTTTTAGGTATTCCATAGATACCAAAACCCTAATCCATTAATCTGGGATTAATTTACAAAACCGCTAAAAATAGCAAAAACCGCCCAAAAAAAAATTTCGGGGTGCTTCCCCGGGCTATCACTCATTGCCGAACACTGCATGTAACTAGTGGGGGGGCATACCTACCCCCCCTGGAACCCCCCTAGGAAAGTTCCTAGCGCACACGACACAAAAAACACTACTAGAGGGATCATCAGACACAGTTATCATATCTGACATGCCCCCACACACACATGCAAAGAATATAACACCTACCCAACAAGGGAGAGTAGCTTCGATGCCATGGACTAGATGAAATGGTGTGAAACTAGTGGCAGTTTTAACTACTGTGCAATAATCCCACAATGTGGGAAACATCATATGATGCCAATTGGTTTTATGTTTGTTAAATGTGCATTGCAACATGGTTTTGAGGACCTTGTTGACTACCTCTACCTGTCCATTGGACTGAGGATAGTATGGGGAGGTGAATGCATGGGAGAAACCTAACTTGGATGATATTTCGACGAAAATCTCATTCTCAAAGTGTTTCCTGTGATCATATACTAATTGGGGTGGTACTCCAAAGTGCGAGATGACGTGGTTAAAGAAAAAATGCGTTGTAGTGCTAGCAGTGTTGTTGAAGGTGGGTATGGCTTCGACCCACTTGGTGAAGTAATCTACTGCAACAACGATGTATTTGTGTCCATTGCTAGATGGAGGGTTGAAAGTCATGAAGTCGATGCCCCATTTTCAAAATGGGCATGCGGTAATGATCAGGTGTAGAAGAGCAAGTGGTGCTCGTGATTTGTTTGCGTAAAGATGATAATTGTTACATTGCTCCACAACATTGATGCAATAGTGAAACAATGTAGGCCAAAAAGAACCGACGCAAATGATTTTTTGAGTGGTGGACATTCCTAAGAGGTGGCCCCCGCAAGTGCCACTATGGAAGTCATTCAAGACTCGATCGACCTCGTCGATAGTAAAACATCGGTGGAGTAAAGTGTCGACCCCGCACTGATATAAGATATCACCGATAAGTAGGTAGTGGGGGGGTGGGTGACGAATGCATCGACGATTGTCTCAGGAAAGGTGGTTTCTGAATTTCTATGTTTGGAGGTAGACAAGAAGATCATTATACCATGGGTTATCCGAGGGGATGTAGAAGAGATGTTCATCGGGGAATTCTGTATTGATGGGGGTACTGGTAGTATCAGAGGGAAATGTTGTAAGGAGTTCAGTGAGGGTGAGGGATTTATTTCTCTTGGGTGTTGAAAATTCGAGGTTGTACTCCTGAAGGATGACGATACATTGGGAAAATTTTCCATTGATTTTTCGGTGGCTGAGCAAGTAGTGCATTGGGTTGGAATATGCGATGACTTTGGTAGTTCAAAGCAAGATGTAATAGCACAATTTCTGGACCACGAGGACAACTGCAAGAGCCTTTTTTTATTCGTGGTTGTATTTTAGGGGTATCTCTGAAATGTTTTTACTAATGTAGTAAATGACATGCTCACGATCATTGTCCCCTAGTTGGATGAGAACTCCTACTACTGAGATGGTTGAGGCCGAGATATAGAGGATGTAGTCACGATTATAGTTGGACTAATCAATGGGGTGTTGGAGAGGGCCATTTTGATATCATCAAAAGCATTTGGGGCATGTTTGTCCCATTGGAATTTGATATCATGACGTAAGAGGTGAAGGAAACCATGTGCCTGAGTGGCATAATCAGGGGAAAAGCGGTGTAAAAGTTATCTTTGCCTTGTAGGCTTTGCAGTTGGCTTAAATTCCCTAGTGGGGGAATTTCCATGATGTCTTGGACCTTGAGGGGGTCAACTATAATGCCACATTGGGAAATGATAAACCCAAGGATGTGGCCACTAGTGATGCAGAACACACACTTGAGGGGATTCAAGTGGATGTTGTACTAATGACCCCGTTGGAAGATGATTCGTAAATCACTAAGATGTTGAGTGCGATTTTGGAGCGAGCAGTGAGATCGTCCAAGTAGGTGAGAATGATTTGAGCGAGATCATGAAAAATGTATGTCATGGCGCATTGGAAAGTGGCTCCTGCATTCTTGAGGCCAAAAGGCATGACATGATAAGAAAAAGTGCCCTAGGGGGTAGTGAATGCGGTTTTGTATTGATCGGATGGGTGAATTTGAATTTGGTTGTAGCCAGAGAAACTATCCATGAAGGATAGAGCCTCATGACTGGCGCAATCATCGATAATTTGGTCGACAAAGGGCGTTGGAAAGTTGTCTTTGGGACAGGGGTGATTGAGATTGTGGAAGTCCGTATAGACGTAGATAGTGCCCTATTTTTTGTTGATAGGGAGGGGGTTGGAGACCCATGACGTATATGCGATGGGGTAGATGAACCTTGCAACATGTAATTTGTCAATTTCAACCTGTATGGTTGCTTCTTTGGATGGGTGTAATGGACGTTGTTTTTGACAGACAGGTGTGATATCAGGCCAGGTGTCGATACGATGTTCGAAAATAGAGGGATCAAGGCCGAGCATCTCTATGTAGGACCAGGAAAAGATGTCTCGGTATTCCTGGAAGAGAGCTTTGCAGGCGGTGATTTCTTCAGGAGAGCATGCGGTGCCAATGGTAATTTCCTCTATGACTCTAGATTTGATGGAAATATCAATTTTGATGGTGGGGGAAATATTGGCCATGTTGCCTTCTTCAAAAGTGTCAGGGGAAGGGATGGGGTTATTGAACCAATCTATAGGCCTCATTGGGAGAAAATCCCTGGTTTCAACTATGTATATCGGATTTTGGTTAGGAGGCCCGATGACTTCCTGTGAAGGAAAAAGCACTCTATTGTGGAGCGCATCCCATGGGAAATTAGTTCTAGTTAACTCCTCAAGGATGTCTTCGTCGTAGTGAAACTGTCGAGAATATAGGGGATCGAAAGGAGTGACTTTGGTGACTCTCATCGTGGGGTTGTTGTCTGGTGGTGATGATATAGATGGGGTATCGTAAGGAGGTTGCGATGGTTCGCTCGACATAAACCAAATATCGAGATATTGTGGGTTGAAAATGGTAGTCGGGTGTAGAATTTCCATGGGGAAATGAACTGGAGAATTGGGGGGATTTGGGGGTAACTCCTAATATAAATCATCTAGGAACCATGGGGGAGTAGGGAGTGCCTCAGGTTCTAGTGAAAAGATATGAACCATATCAAGTGATGGGGTAAGGGTACTCACTGGTTCTGCTGGAGGAGGGGATGTATGATTTTGAATAAGGGCCAATTGGTGACACCTGTATTCAATGATCATAGGACATTGATATTTGAAATGGTCAAGTGATTCGCATAGAGATGAAGGACATCACATACATTTTTTGACTAAGTTTGTGACATAATGGATGTCAATGACGTGTTGGGGTGGGTTCTTGCTGAAATTTTTGGCATACGGTTGTTAGCATTTGTCGAAACTGAGGTAACGTTGGACAATGGTGTGTGTAATGGCCATATTCTGAACAGATGGTGCATGATAATTTTGTTCACATTCCTTTGATACTTGTGTTCTAGGAGATAGTGGTAGTACTGGAGGAAGCAACGAGCGATGGTAGTGCTCTATGGAGTTGAATGAGATTACGTAACTCAGGGAGAGATGGGCACTTGTTGGTGGGGTTTTTGTCTTTCTCGCATAGTGATCAAGGAGGTTGGACACGTGGGGGAAGCGGAGTAGTGGGCCCCTTCTTTTTTCGTCTTCCCCCGGCTGTAGCAAGGGTGCTAACGAGTGGGGGTGTGGATAGGACAGTAGGGGTAAGTATGGGAATCTGCATCAGGATTCCTTCTATTTGGGGAGGGAGGGATGGTTGAGGGGCCATCTCAGGTGGATGTAGATACCATACTGGGATTGTTAACACCATGTTAGGAAGGGTGAGCATTGCAGCTACCTAGAAATATTGTACACCTAGTGGGGGGTAAAATAAATGGATTTGGTTAATGGCTTGGGGAACTGTTTCCCAAATTGGGATATGGCCTTGGGGGAGGGGAAGATCAGGAATGGGTAGTGCTGAACAAGTTCTAGGATATTCCTTAGGGATGTATTCTGTGACTAGTGGGATGTCAGGGGAAAAAGAGGCCTCGGTGGGAGGGAGAATATCTTTAGTTGTCATTCCTTTGGTGGAAATGACACATACTTGTGATGAGGGATGGATGAGTGGTGGTGATCTGTGGTATGTCCCTAGAAAGGATGGGTCCTTAAATATTATGGGGCCCATATCAATGAGTGGATAGGCGTCTAGATTAGTGTGGACAAACGGGAGGATATTGTATATGTTGAATGAAGGGTTAGGCTCATAATGTGATACCTAATCAATGGTAATGATCTTTTTGTTATGGGAAATGATGCAGGAGCATCGTCAGCAACAAGCAAGCATGGAGGTAGAAGATAGCTGGGATGAGCGCCATCACATTTTGGCACATGTCAAAAACGTTCTGAAATGTTTTTGAAAGTTTAGATGCACACACATTAATGAAATAGTTAAGAAGGCATACTTCCATATTGTAAACAGATCTTGAGTGATCTGCTCTCATCTATAGGATGTAGAGGCATTTATGCATAGTTAATGAAAGTAGGTAGGTTTAAAATTCTAGATTAGACAGTTTTAGGAGATGGAGCGAAAACGACTATAGACACCCCCATCTTTGTATGATTGTATCATTAAGATAGTAGGATTAAGCACATTAGCATAGAGGAGAAACAGAGAGTAGTAGAGAAGACTCCATGTACAAAAGTTCTGAGATTAATATATGAAGCTTTGATTCAGAATCATGGTGTTCTAATGCTTTTTGTGTATACATGTTGAATGCTATGCTTATGGTTGTTTTACTCTTTCTGTTGTGCATTTTCTTTTATGCTACGCATGTATGATTTCATTTTAAGTATTTGAAGTCTAAGAGAGTAAGGGAATGAGTTTCAATTGTTTCTCTTCTTGAGTAAGAGTTCCTACATGGAGTGCAGTGAAGTGTCTGCAAGGAGTGCATTGATAGAATTCATAGTTTACCTCTGAAAGCTCAGGAGGGATACCATTGTTCTCATTTCAACTGAAGTGCAAGACAAGCACAGAAGCTGTGCAAGGTATGCGCAAGATGGTTGAGACCTTAGAACATATAGATTAAGGTTGAGAGATTGAAGGACTGTTGTTGCAGAGTTGCATAGAGTCAAGAGATTCAAATATTCAAGAATATTTGAATAAGTGCCACAAGGAGTGCGTGCAAAAGCCTTCTAGGAGACTCGAGTTTGTGAAAGGAATCTCAGAAGGGTTAGGGCCTTTGAATCATTTGAAAGAAAGGTAGGAAGCACCAACAGCTGTGCAAAGGCTAAATCATAGAGAAGGATTGCAGGTTTGATTTTAGCAGAAGGTTCTTCGAGGAGAGATTGAACGATCTGAATTCTTAGAAGAGAACTCCCAAAATAAAGAGGATCGTAGGATCCACAGAAGTTGTAGGGGAGTTAAGTGTTAGAGAATTCCACCTTCGAAAATAAGAGTCAACGTGGACCATCGATTGTGATCTGTTCAGGTCATTAGATCATTTCAAGAATTCGGAGTTCGAGACTCCGAAGTGCAAGCCAAAACCTTGGTTGATCAAGTTCCCCAAACACAAAAGGAGGTTTCGTGTGTGAAGTCAAAGAGTGATGAGTTCAGGAATTCAGAACTTTGGAGTTCAGAGTTTCGGAAGTCCTAAGGATGGGTGATCGGGACTCAGTAGGGAGGAAAGTCCAAAATCAGAGGGTGCGACAGAGTGTTTATCGACATTTCGGGATTTCAGGTTTTTCGGCATTCCTGTGGACAAGGGGCAGAACACTCAACATCAGAAATACCAAAATCACGAAATGCGAAGGAAATTGTGGAAGTGCATTTTGACATTTCGACATATCGGGATTCGGGAATTCAGGGGTCGTAGTGACACAAGGTTAGGGTCGAGAGTTTCAAACTCCCAATACCCAAAAACCCGAAATAGAGAGGGTTGTCAAAAGGTGGTTCAAGTTCCGAAATCTAGGGAGAAGAAAACCATTTCAGCATTTTGGATATTCGGGAACCAGAAGGTATAAGAGACAGAGAGTTCGAAAACAAGCCTTATGAACTACTGGTACACAAAATCTCTCTAACTGTTGGATCAAGGGGAAGAACCATAGTCATTGATTTTCCTTGGAAGCGAAACACTAGTGTTTCGGTGTTTCAGGATTCAACATATCGGGAATCTTGTTGACAGGGGGACGAGACATAGTGCCAAGGAAATCCTAAATTCACAAAGTGTGGTAAGACTTAGGGTGGATTTTCGGGATTTCAGTAATTCGGGTTTCAGGACTCCGGGAGTCGGGAGGTAGAGTTGCGTGTCATTGCAACTCCCGAAATCGTGAAGAGAAAAAAGCCGAAATCAGTGGCAAGGTGAATTGTGAGTTTGGTATTTTGGGTTTCAGAAGTTGAATAGGTAAGGTACCCAACATCAGGATTCGCAAAATCGTGAAATCCGATATACTGAAAAGAAAAGGGAAAATTTTTGAAGTCAATTGGGATTTGATCGTGGTGTTTACATCGGTGAATGATCACGCGGGCATAACCTAGGAGTGCCTATGAATTACACTCAGAGAGAGAGTAAGTGAATAGTTCCCTGAGAGGAAATAATAGATTTAGTCAGACTCTAAGGGGCCAAAGTTGAAAGATCCTATGTGGACTCCAGCCGGAGGGTTTGGGGGTTTGCGTCAGTTGTGGTATCAAAGCGTAGAAAGATTTCTTTTCTTTCTATTGCAGGGAAAAGAGGAATTTTACAGCCATGCCACCGAGAAGAAGAGATAGACAAATACCTGACCCACTAGAGGAAAGGGAAATTCCAAGAAGAAGAGACAGACAATTACCTGATCCAGCAAGAGAAAGATAGATGCGTGAACTACATGCCAGGCTTGATGCCATGGAGACAACATAGAGGCACACAATTGATGCTGGAGACATCAAAAAATCTAAAATTTAAAATGAAGGTGGAAATGAAGAAGTTGCAGCCAAAGATGCAGCAGAAGAATGCCTATTTAGGGTTGTTGCAAGGATAGGTGCTAGAGAAAAAATGTACATTCCAGTATATGAAGGAAACCTAGATGTTGAGGAGCTTCTAGACTGGATTAGAGCTCTGGATAAATATTTTGACTATGAGGACATCGAGGAGGACAAGAAGGTCAAACATGTTGTCACGAGACTTAAAGGACATGCAACATTATGGTGGGATGAATTGCAGGCTGACAGACACTGCAAAGGCAAGCATAAAATCAAAAGCTGTTATAGAATGGTTGCAAAGATGAAAATCAAATTTATACCCAGGGATTATCAAATTACTCTATTTTGGAGAATGCATAACTTGAGACAGAAATTGATGACGGTGAAAGAATACACTGAAGAGTTCTATACGATAAACATCAGAGCAGGTCATCGAGAAAGTGATGATGAAAAGGTTGCCAGGTATATGAATGGTCTGAGATACGACATTCATGATGAGATGAGCATGATGACCATCCAGATGGTGGAAGATTCCTATCAAATGGATCTGAAAGCTAAAGAGAAGCTGGGCTGAAAATAAGGTCAGAGAGGCTGAGGCAGAAGTCAAGCCAGAGGCAAAATAATTGCCCAAGACAAAAATCAGAAACCTAAAGAAGAGTGGAAGAAACCTCAAACTCAAACTAAGAGAGGTGGAAGCTCACAGAGAGGAAAATATGCTGGTAGAAATACTTTTCCTCGAACTAGAGGAAGAGGAAGAGGCAGAGGTGGAGAAATAAAATGCTTTACCTGTGGAAAAAATGGACACAAATCTTATGAATGTCTAGATAAGAAGAAAGAAGGAGGTGAAACTCACATTGCCGAAGCTCAAGGATGGAATGTTGAGGAAAAATATGCTGAGGGAGGAAGATCACTAATGATGAGAAATGTTCTCTTAACACCAGAGAAGGAGGCAGAGAACCCAACCCAAAGGAATAGAATTTTTCAAACTACTTGCAAGACCAAAGACAGGGTATGAAAAGTCATCATGGACAGTGGTAGCACACGTAATATCATTTCTACAGAGATGGTAGAAAAGCTAGAGCTGAAGACTATAGTGCATCCAAGCCCATACAAAGTTTCATGGATACAAAAAGGACATCATGTAAATGTCACTAAACAATGTTTAGTTGAATTTAAAATAGGAGGATATAAGGAGGAAATACTATGTGACGTCATTCCCATGGATGTTTTTCATCTATTGCTGGGTAGACCATGGAAATATGACAGGAATGTGATTCATGATGGGAGAAAGAACACATACACCTTGGAGAAGAATGGGAGAACTCACATGTTGTTGCCAATTAAGGATAAAGAAGTGAAACCTGAGGTGAGAAACATTGTACTTCTCATGAGTGGGAAGGAACTTCTTAAGGAGGTTAAGAAGAAGGAAGATACACAATTCATTATGGTTAGGAAGCCTGGAATTCTTTTAACCAGTACAAGAGTGGATGATTTACCAAAGGAAATCTAGAAGTTGCTGGAAGAGTTTGCTGATATAGTAGTGGACGAAATACCTCATTCGTTACCACCAATCAGAAGTATAAGTCATCATATCAATCTTATACCTAGAGCTAGTTTACCAAACAAAGCAGCGTACAGATTGACACCGTAGGAGAATGAAGAGGTCAAGAGACAGGTCCAGGATTTAATGTAAAAAGGGTTGATTAGAGAGAGCTTGAGTCCGTGCGTTATTCTAACAGTGATCAACCCAAAGAAAGATGGAGGCTGGAGGATGTGCACTGACTAGAGGGCAATCAATAAGATTACCATCAGGTATAGATTTCCATTGCCACAGATGGATGATTTGATGGATTGCTTGAGTGGAGATTTTTTTTTTCAAAGATTCATTTGAAGAGCGAGTATCATCAAGTTCGAATGAGAGAAGGTGATGAATGGAAGTCAACATTCAAGACAAATGAAGGGTTGTATGAATGGATTGTTATACCATTTGGCTTAACAAATGTTCCTAGAACTTTCATGAGGTTGATGAATGAAGTCCTGAAGGATTTCATAGGAAAATTCACCATTGTATATCTTGACGATATCCTGATTTTCAGTAGAACAGAAACAAAGCACCTGAAGCATTTGGCTACAGTGATGAGGAGATTACAGCAAGAAAAGTTGCTGATAAATATGAAGAAATCATCGTTCATGAAGACAGAGCTCATTTATTTGGGGTTTCTTATCTCTGCAAATAATCTCAAAATGGATCCAGACAAAGTGGAGGTGATTAAGAATTGGCCATTGCCAAATAGTATATTTGAAGTTAGAAGCTTTCATGGATTGGCTAGTTTATACAGAAAATTTATCAGAAACTTCATTGGAATTAGCGCATCGATGATGGAAATGGTGAAGAAAAGACATAAATATTTTCACTGGATGGAAGAAGTAGAGAAAGCTTTCAATTTGTTGAAAACGAAGATTACTGAACAACCAATTTTGGTGTTGCCAGATTTCAGTAAGACATTTCAGGTCAAGTGTGATGCAAGTGGATTTGTAATTGGAGTGGTCTTGAGCCAAGATGATAGACCGATTGCATACTTCAGTGAGAAACTGAATGAAGAAAAGATTAAGTATTCAACATATGACAAGGAATTTTATGTAGTCATACAGACACTGAAGAAGTGGAGGCACTATTTGTTTCCTAAAGATTTTTTTTTGTACAATGATAATCATGCTTTACAATTCATGACTCAACAGGACAAGCTGAACCAAAAGCGTGCAAAATGGGTTGAATATATGAAAAATTTTACTTTTGTAATTAAACATTTTTCTGGAACTGCTAACAAAGTTGTTGATGCTTTGAGTAGGAAATGTTTGTTGATGCAAGAATTCAAAGTCAAAACTTTGGGTTTTGATAATCTTAAAGAAATGTATAGAGACGATCCAGATTTTAAAGAGGCATATGAGGCATCTGAGAATCCAATTCTTAGGAATAGAATTCAATGGAATGAATATATGATCCAGGATGGATTATTATTCAGAGGTAATCAATTATGTATTCCAAAATGCTCCATGAGGGAGAATCTGCTAAAAGAAAAACACAGTGGAGGATTGGCCAAACATTTCGGTCATGATAAGACGTTCTCGAAATTAAATGGCTCATATTTTTGGCCAAGGATGAGGATAGATGTAAAAAGATTTGTGGACAGATGTAGAATTTGTCAGCACACAAAGGGAAAAAGGAAAAACACAGGGTTATACTAGTCGTTTCCCATACCTAAAAGGCCATGGGATGTAGTGAGCATGGATTTTGTGTTGGGGCTGCCAAGGACACAAAAGGGATTTGATTCGATCTTTTTGGTTGTAGACAGATTTTCAAAGATGGCACATTTTATACCATGCTAGAAAACCAGCGACGCAACTCACATTGCGAACCTATTTTTCAAAAAAGTTGTCAGACTTCACAGCTTACCTAGAACGATACTTTCAAATCGAGAGACCAAGTTCATGGGACATTTTTTGAGAAATTTATGGAAGAAGCTGGGGAAAAATCTGTATTTTAGCTCAGCTTATCATCCTCAGATGGATGGATAGACAAAATTTGTAAACAGGAGCTTGGGAGATTTTCTAAGGAGCCTAGTGAATGAACACCACAGTCAATGGGATCACATTCTGCCACAGGTGGAATTTTCCTACAATGATTCACACAAAAGAAGCACAGGGCAGAGTCCATTTCAGATTATTTATGGAATGCAGCTAAGAGGAGTTTCTGAATTGAAAGATTCAAAACAGAATGAAAATAGAAGTGCTAATGCAGAGGATTTTGCAGAAGCAATGAAGGAGCTTCATAACCAAGTCAAGGAGCGATTGCAGAATTCAAATCAAGAGTACAAGCGCAGAGCATATCAACACAGGTGAGAAATTCAATTTGAATTTGGCGATCTAATTCTTGCACATCTGAGAAAGGAAAGGTTCCCAATGGGAACATATAACAAACTAAAAATGAATAAGATTGGACCATGCAAGGTCTTGAAGAAATTTGGGGCAAATACATATGAGATTGAATTACCCGATGGGATCGGAATTTCATCGATATTCAACATCTCAGATTTGTACCCTTATAGAGCTGAAGAAGACAGTGAACATACAAAGTTTCAGTGGACTAAACAAATGCATGTAGCTAAAAAGCCATAGATGGAAAGTATACTTGACAAGAGAGTCAGCAAGAGGACCAGGAGAAAAGAGTATTTTGAATACTTGATCAAATGGAAGGGACATCTAGTTGAAGATGCCAGCTGGGAGAATGAAGCAGAAATTCAAAAGCATGGATAGATTGTGCAAGAGCTCATGAACAGGAATCCATGAAAATTTTCAAGTGAGGGAGTATGATGCAAGAGCATTGTCAGTAGCAAGAAAGCGTGGAGGTGGAAGACAGCTGGGATGAATGCCATCACATTTTGGCACATGTAAAAAATGTTTTGAAATTTTTTGAAAGTTTAGATGTGCAGACATTAATGAAATAGTTAAGAAGGCGTACTTCCATATTGTAAAAATATCTAGAGTGATCCACTCTCATCTATAGGATGTAGAGGCATTTATGCATAGTTAATGAAAGTAGGTAGATTTAATATTCTAGATTAGACAGTTTTAGGAGCTAGAGGGAAAATGACTATAGACACCCTCATCTTTGTATGATTGTATCATTCATATCATAGGATTAATAACATTAGCATAGAGGAGACACAAAGAGTAGCAGAGAAGAATCCATGTACAGAAGTTCTGAGATTAATATATGAAGCTTTGATTCAGACTCATGGTGTTCTAATGCTTTCTGTGTATACATGTTGAATGCTATGCTTATGGTTGTTTTACTCTTTCTGTTGTGCATTTGATTTTATGCTACATATGTATGATTTCATGTTAAGTATTTGAATTCTAAGAGAGTAAGGGAATGAGTTTCAATTGTTTCTCTTCTTGAGTAAGAGTTCCTACAAGGAGTGCAGTGAAGTGTCTGCAAGGAGTGTGTTGACAGAATTCAGAGTTTACCTCTAAAATCTTAGGAGGGATACCATTGTTCTCATTTCAACTGAAGTGAAAGACAAGCATAGAAGCCGTGCAAGGTGTGCACAGGCTGGTCGAGACCTTAGAACCTATAGACTAAGGTTGAGAGATTGAAGGACTGTTGTTGTAGAGTTGCAAAGAGTCAAGATATTCAAATATTCAGGAATATTTGAAGAAGTGCCGCAAGAAGTGCGTGTAGAAGCCTTCTGGGAGAATCGAGTTTGCGAAAGGAAGCTCACAAGGCTTAGGGCCTTTGAATCATTCGAAAGAAAGGCAGGAAGTGCCAACAATTGTGTAGAGGCTAAATCCTAGAGAAGGATTGTAGGTTTGATTTGAGCAGAAGGTTCTTCGAGGAGATATTGAATGGTCTGAATTCTCAGAAGAGAACTCGCAAAATAGCGAGGATCGTAGGATCTACAGAAGTTGCAGGGGATTTAAGCATAGGACAATTCCACCTTCGAAAAGAAGAGTCAACGTGGACCGTCGATCATGATCTGTTCAGGTCGTCAGATTATTTCAGGAATTTGGAGTTCGGGACTCCAAAGTGCAAGCCAAAACCTTGGTTGATCAAGTTCCCGAAACGCGAAAGGAAGCTTCATGTGTGAATTCAAAGAGTGATGAGTTTGGGAATTCGGAACTTAAGAGTTCAGAGTTTCGAATGTCCCAAGGATGTTTGATCGGGACTCGGTAGGGAGGAAAGTCTGGAATCAGAGGCCGCGATAGAGTGTTTATCGACATTTTGGGATTTTGGGTTTTTCAACATTCCCATCGACAAGGGGTAGAACACTCCACATCAGAAATACCGAAATCGTGAAACATGAAGAAAATTGTGGAAGTGCGTTTTGGAATCTCAGAAAATTGGGATTCAAGAATTCAGGGGTCATAGTGACACAAGGTTAGGGTCGAGAGTTTCAAACTCCTGATACCCAAAAACCCGAAATAAAGAGGGTTTTCGAAAGGTGGTTCAAGTTCCAAAATCCTGGGAGAAGAAAACCATTTTGGCACTTCAGAGATTCGGGAACCAGAAGGTATAAGAGATAGAGAGTTCGAGAACAAGCCTTACGAACTCCCGGTATGTGAAATTGCACTAACCGTTGGATCAAGGGGAAGAACCATAGACGTTGATTTCCCTTGGAAGCGAAACACTAATGTTTTGGTGTTTCAGGATTCGGCATATCGGGAATCTTGTTGACAGGGGGACGAGACATAGTGCCAACGAAATCTAGAAGTCATGAAGTGTGGCAAGACTTAGGGTGGATTTTCAGGATTTCGGTAATTCGGGTTTCGGGACTTCAGGAGTCGAGAGGTAGAGTTGTGCATCATTGCAACTCCCAAAATTGCAAAGAGAGAAAATCCAAAATCAGTGGCAAGGTGAATCGTGATTTTGGGATTTCGGGTTTTGGAAGTTGAATAAGTAAGGCACCCAACATCAGGATTCATGAAATCGCAAAATTCGATATACCGAAAAGAAAAGGGAAAAGTCCTGAAGTCAGTTGGGGTTTGATCGTGGGGTTTACGCCAGTGAATGATCACGCGGGCATAATCCAGGAGAGCTTATGAATTACACTTAGAGAGAGAGTAAGTAAATAGTTCCCCAAGAGGAAATAAGAGAGTCAGTCAGACTCTAAGGGGCCAAAGTTGAAAGATCCTATGTGGACTCCAGCCGAAGGGTTTGGGGGTTTGCGTCAGGAAACATCATGGTTCATAACATGGAAGAGGAAACTACCTTCATGGCATACATGTCACTACGACCAAACAAAATATTATATTCGAGTGGGGCATTGATAACCTCAGTGTCTATAGGGATGGTTTTGCCCCCAAGTTCGACAGGGACATTTTGGAAGATCCCCTTAGGAGACGAGGGTCGTCTTTCATAAGCCCTCAGAGTAATAGCGGATGGTGTTAGCTCTAGAGAGACAAGTTTCTTCTAAATGGTTTTGGACATGATGCATGTGGATGCACCTTCGTCAATGATGCAGTGATGAACAATGACGTTTCGGATTTTCACCGGTATTTGAAAAGAGACAAGAGTAGGGAGATGGGGTTCTCCACTGTCGAGATCAAATGTGATGAGTCGAGTATCGGTAGGTTCGACTGTCCCTGGAGAGGAAAGTAATGAATTCAGTTGAGTAGGAAAGGTTTGAAGAACTTCTAAGACTAACATGGCAGCAGGGGATTGGGCCAAGTCATTGACCAGAATATAATTGTGGGCTTCCCTAGCTTGAGGGTTATGGACATTCCTTCACAATGGGATGTGAGGGATGCGAAGAGGTGTCTCAGTATTAGGGTGTGGAATCATAAAAGGTAGGATATTCATGACTGGGGTGGCCTCCAAGGTAATGGGTGTGTTGTATTGATGATTATGTGTTTGTAGAAGGACCTCTTCCTCACTAGTGAGGCGGATGGTTCTATCTGTCGAAATGTCTGGGTTGTGATATGGTCTTGCCTATGGTGGGGCAGGGTGAATCTCTTGTTGGGTTTTCATCAACCCTTGATGTGGTATGGGGTTTTGCAACATGGTCAGGGGTGTGTGCTACACATATTGTTGTGGGGCTTGCTGGGGGGTAGGCGGGGCCAGCGGATGTGGTCCATTACCATATTCTTTCATCTGTTTGAAGTCTGTGATTTGGGGGCAATGGTGAGTATAATGTCCATACTCACCACAAAGGGAACAAGGGAAGTTTTTCTAAATATTGTTGTTGTTGTTGTTTCCTTGNGGGGGCAATGGTGAGTATAATGTCCATACTCACCACAAAGGGAAAAAGGGAAGTTTTTCTAAATATTGTTGTTGTTGTTGTTTCCTTGGCGTTTGTTGTTATTGCCCCCTTGAGGGTTTTGGTTCCCCTGGTTCTGGTTGCACCCTGCAGGTTGGTTCTGCTGGGGTTGGTTCTGGTTTCGTCCTGGTTCAAAATTATTATTGTTTCAGTTTTTTCCTTTCTTTCTAGCATTGTTTGACTGATGGGATGGATTAGCTGTATTCAGTTGTTCAAAATTTTGGTATTGTTGAACTCGAGATGGTTGAACAAAGTTAACCCCAACATGTGGTTGTCCTTGTGGTGAAGGAATAGGCTAGGGGGATCAGTAAATGGATAGTACATATTATGTTGTGGTAATGATCTGTAGGATGCATTGGAAGGCATGGTGGTTTCACTAGTGCATAGAGTGCAAACAGAGGTGTAGGGGGTACTGGAATTAGGTTGAGCTATGGGGTGTATTGTGGGTGTTGGTGGTGGTCCATTGATGGGTAGAGGAAAGGTCAAGGGGTATGGTTGTGGATAAGGGGGTCTTCCGTATGTAGGCAGATATTGAGGGGTTCTATACATTGGTGGTTGTTGGGGATGTGAATTTTGGTGTGTAGTGGTACCAATCAATCCATCCACTGAGTGAGACATATTAGGTTTGTCATGGCCAAATGGCACGGGTCTCAGGGCGTCAGGTAGTATTGTATAAAAGTACCCTGAATGTGAGTAAAGGAGTTTGAATTGTTGGGCCTTTCTAATGGCTTCTTATTCAGACTGGGGAAAGTTGGAGGCCACATATTTGGCAAGGAGGGAAACACGTGATTTGAGGAACCAATTGAGACATTGTTGTGGACTAGCTTCACCTTTCCAGAGACTATGTTGTCGACACCATTCGTGAATGTGGTCAGCGATGTGCATGGTGGAGGTTTGTTTAAATTATGAGAGTAGTTCGAGGCCATTTTCATGATTATTTGGTAGTTGAAAGAAGGTCAAGAATGCTTTGGCCAAGGATTCAAAGGTCACCTGGGACCCAAATTTTTCTTCTACATACCACATAGCTGATGGGCCAGTGATTGTACATTGAAATAACCTTAATCAAATGAAATTGTTCGTAATGTTGTTTGAAGAGAACCATAAGTGAATGGTCATGATATGATTGGCAGGATCGTCTCCCGGTTTTCCTTCAAACTTGGGGATGTCTAAAGGCAGTTTGGTAGGCATTGTTGGCCATGTAGGGTTGTGCAATATAGGATCATTAGTGATTTTAGTCAAATCCAGTATGTTGAGGGAAGCCAAGTTTGGCATCTGAGGTGGTGGTGGAGGATTAGTTCTAGCCATAGTGTGAGTGTTTTGCATACCTGACCCTTGAGGGGGACTAGGTGGGTTTGTACTTCCCCCTTAAGAAGAAGTTGGCCCCCTGCTTCCGTGGAAAGGAGAGAGTGGGGGTGTTTGACCTTGGGAAGTGTACCCAAGTAGAGTGGAACCAAGAAAAGATGATCCCAAGACAGTAGCACTCACAGGGGTGTGGGGAAGTATGGTCGATGAGTTGGCAAGACTAGGAACTCCCGCTAGAATGGGAGGGAGAATTAGAAAGTTTTTGGAATGCCGGGGGTTCTGGGGGCCCCCTATGATGTCCAACTAGCACGGTGGATGTGTGCAAATGGTGATGAAATCAATTAATGAATAAGAGACTTTGTATAACTTTCACCTTCAAAATATATCTCACAATCGTATGTAATCACAAGAACATCATACATAAATCAATTGATAAAGAAGCATACATGTGGGTAGGTGGATTTTGTTCTCATGGGAGAACAAAGAAAACAAATTCTCATTTCCTAAAAGATGTAACATCCTTCCTCTCAAATAACACTGGACCTTCCAATATCACTCAATAGTGGGTTCTGAATACACCCGAAGAGGTACTAGTAAAGGATGAAGTAATCAATTATAATGAGGGGTAGAGAGTGCATATCCCAAAAGAACTGGCAATATTTCCCAATAGCCACACAAAATTTGATCAAGGTGCAACTATAGCCCACACTTTCCACCTAAGTAGATACCCTAAAACTTGGTCACTAGGTACCTCGGTCAAAGTGCGACATTTATATTTTTGGCCTAATAAATGGGTCACAAACTGGATCTCATCCAAGAGGTGGGTGCCTCAAGGGGGGATGTACAGAACAACCAGAACTCGTCCTTCAACCCTTCATGGGTATCTCCCTACCTTATGGTGTAGGAATACTTGACTTGGAGGATTTAAAGTTCCCTATTTGACAACCTCTATTGCTTAAAGATGTGAGAACCAGATAACGGGGAGTTATTTGGATGCCTATCCCCGAAATCATACCTAGAATAAAAAATTTCTTTTGGCACCTCCTGTGGAGGAAAGATTAGCCAATTTTTTAGAAAATTTTTAGGTGTGGTTGTTTTAGAGATTGGGGGTGTGAGACAATCTCATTGAAATTAAGTGGGAGTGGAGAGTTTCGTTAAGAAAAGGGTGGGGTGTTTCAGAATCCCTTTGGAGGAAACTTACTTTAACCTCCACGTTTCAAGATGAAACTGAGTGAGTAGTGAATTTGTGTGTGAATCAAGTGAAAGTGTGATGATATTTTTAATAATTTAGGTGTCACCTTGCTGCATGTGGACTTCGCTTGGTCCTTACAAGTCTTGATTACCTAATTAACTAAATTTCATTGGTACAACCTTGCAGAATTTTAAAGTCCCTAGAAAACTAGCATGTGGACATGTGGGTCCTTACTATTCCTTTAACTCTCTAATGTGATTTAATCTAATAAATATTTAAAACTATCATAGATTGTGGACATGTGCGCATGTATGGGCCCATTACAAAACCTTAAAACTTCCCGAGTGATTTAATCTAAGAAAGTAAATTTCAACACTATCCTATCTTTGTAGCATGTCTGCATGTATGGGCTTGTTACAATATTTAAGATGTGTATGAGAAAATAAACTAAGAGTAGTCCTGAGGGGGTTGTTGTCCTCTCATAAAGATTTTTTCTTTTTTAAGGGAGATAGAATTTTCCTTCAACCTCTCTATGATTCTCAAGATCACTTTGGGGTGCGAGAGAAGAGCATACTCAACGATTGATATCTAATTTATGGTCCCAATGCAAGTTTTATATGTGATGTAGAATTATTCCAACTTAACTTTAGTCAAATAAAGCCATCCATGTGGAAAAACGACAAAAAAGAGGAAAGTTATGATTTTAACCCCTAGGTGCCTATGTGTTTGACTAGTCCTTTTATATGGAGAGGGCATGTATGTGTGGTGAAGATTACAACATGCATGAAATCAATTTTAAGAAGTCTATGGGCCCTCCATAGATCACAAAAAACCTTACAATGTGTAATTTTCTGAGGAGATGTGTGAGTCTCAGAGAAGACAAAGGCACTGTGAGCGCCAATGCAGGGACTGAAAAATGCCTTATGGGTGCAAGTGTGTAGAGGGCACTGAAAAATACTATGTGTTTGGCGCATGTGTGCACGATGCGTGACTGTGGGCCATTAAACCTTTGCACATCTGTCACATAGCCGTGAAGAAAATTCTGGATGAAATTCTCTCAACTCAGCTTTGAATTTGGCTTTCTGCAGGTCGTCTTGGGCCGGTTACAGTTCCTGCAAGTTAAATAAACAAAAGGATGAGCTAAAATTACCCAAATGGGGGAGGAAATTGATACCTTTCCCTAGTGGAGTCGACAATTTGTTGCACCTCTTTTGTCCCCTAAATGGGAAAAATAGAGATGCTTACAAGCCCAGTTCGGTAGCAAGGCAAGACAACAGTAAAGGAAAGGGTTAGAAAGATAAATCATAAATGATAAAAAAATAATTAAACTAAGAATGATAAAAACAATTAACCTATAGTGCATAAGAACATAAGAACACGGAACAAACAAGACTCATGCCACCAATGAAAGGATTGTATTAGTGGAAAGAAAACAATGAAGAGAAAGGGAGACTTTGGGTCCCCTCTTCCTCTAAGGGAGGGCTCTTGGACCCCCAAATATTGAGCTCTTGTTACAAATGAGTAATTAGGATGAAATGGTGAAGAGAATCCAAAGCATATTCATTCTAGAGGTGATATGAATGGCTAATTGCAATGGTGCTAGCATACTCTTGATGAGGAAAGAGGATCCTCCAAGAGAATATCAACAACATAACAATACAAATGAATTCCTTGAAAATGTAGTGCACCCATGGCTTCCTTTTATAGCATAACTTTAAGGCATTATTCAACCAACTTTTAGTGTGAACAAGGGGCCATTTAGGGCACCCTTAGGTCTTTGACCAGCCAGGCAGCCAGATTCAGTTGAGATTTGGGTGTCAAATCGACTTGAAAGCTGAACTAGAAGTGGGTGGGAGGTCGACCAATATCATAAATGCATCATTTTGAAGGATGCATAGTTTTTTGCATCCAAAGTCGCACATTGTGATAATTTGTGTTTTTTCCTACATTTTTGAATGGCGCATTTGCGCATGCTCCTTGTGTAGTCTTAGCGCATGCTGATTTTATTGCTAATTGTATAGTTTTGGACCTTTTGGAAATGCATTTTTGGTCCATGGGTGAACTAATAGATGTTTGGAGATGATTGATTCCTGTAACCATTTGCGGATGAAATTTCTGTGATAACACCAAGAAATCATCAAAAAATTGCTTAGCTGACCTTAAGCATGAGGACTCCAACTACGAATGCCTTCCAACCATATGTCCAAAAGGTCATGACCATGGAATAGCTTTTCACAAAATCCAAAAATACTTTACAACATTCTCAAAAGAATGTGAAATGTGATGTGAATGACACATACCTCAAATTATCAATGCTAGGGATTAACTCACATTAGGATTTAAAATTAATGCTCAAGCAACCTAAAAATTTGAATTGATCCTCCACCATTGATATTTGATTAGAACACAATCCAATGATCCTAAGTGATATTTTCACCAATGTACTCCATTTCTTGATACGGTGGCTTAACTCTCTGTGTGCAATAACAACGTTTATTTTTTCACTTTAACAACATGTAACATGTGACTTGGGGTTTTTGAAGCCATATCTAACAAATGAGGACTGAAATGAATGTGAAACATTGATAGTTAACTTGAGAAATGATTATCAATTGATTCCCTCCATAAATTCGATCAAGTATTTTTGTAACTCGACCTGAAGTAAAGTCCAACAATGAATATGGATGATCGATCCCTTCAGTGATCAATAATCATTTTGATTCAAGCTCTCTATTCCAATTATAAACAATACTTGTCTTTAACCTCCTACATACATAATATTAACACAGATACATACATTCTTATGATAATGAACATACACTTTCTTTGTATGATACTCAAATCATAGTATTCATTCCAATTACTCTAAATTCACAAACTGTACATAGGGTTACAAAAGGATTCATGTTCCTCCTTAGCTTGAATCACATTTAGTAGCCTTCCTCTCTCTTCTTGGCCTGATTTCACAATGGATGGTCAACTATTTCCTTCTTCAAAATCACAACATTTAAAAAAAAAGGATCCCAAAACCAAATCAGTTTCAAATCCACTCAATATTCCTATGATCTCTTTCTAGATCCACAAATGTCTCAACTCAAATCCCTACAATATATCTATGATCTCTCATTCAACCTAAGAGCTATCTAACTTACTCAATCTCTCCTATTTGTTTTAAACAACCTAATTACATTTTAATAATTCCAACTTAATCAACAATATTCTTGGACTCCTTAGAAACATAGGAAGTTCAATAAATTAATGAACTATGGAATCCACTCCCTAGGAAAATCAAATACCACTTAGTTATTGTCAAATGTAGTTGACCTTTTAGGAAGGATGCTCTCGCATTAGACTCCCAATGTTGAAATGTTTCATGATCTCCTGATCACATGGTTTCAACAAATTCATCCTTATGTTGTCCTCCAGGGTCCCAAAATTTGTTTCATTGCTTCTCACACTACCTATTTTCCTGTTTCTTTATCTTTGATTGAGACTTACCAGGATCCCACATCTTAATAAATTTTTTGTTAGATGTCTTGTTGATGTAATCTCTCTCAGGTATCTACAATTTATGGTTGATGGTACTTCTTCCTCCCTGATATCCCCATCCCAACTTCAGCATTAGCTTCCATAATCTATAAATTTCCATATCAATCTCTATGCTTTGCTAGAATTTACCCCTACTACAAATTTATTGTTGTCTTCACAAAAATTCTGTATGGTTGTTTCCATCTCCTCTATTGTCCATCTTGTTGCAATAGCATATTCACTGTTGTTCTTGATGTTTTTATTTCCATGGGAATACTCTTCGACATCGGTAACTCCCTTCAAGAGATGTATTCTAACTTGCTCTTCTCCATAAATGGTTGAGACATCCAATTTTCCCCTCTATTCTCCTTTCTTCTCCATGGAAGTCTGACTAACTTCAAGTCCTTTATCCTTGTTTGTACCTGCACAAGAAATAAACATGTCACAACAAACAACTTAATGTTACAATACTTTCACATCATTCAAAAGGATGGATGTGAATCCTTCATGTTTTTTTTTCTTTCTCAGGTAGTTTGCTACTCCTTTTGGTACACAAATTCTAATTTGAAATTTTATGTCTTCTTTGAAAGTATCCTGGTTACATTCATAGTTATTCTCTTTCAAGGAAACTCTTTGTTCTACAAATTTCTATTGTATATGTAGCAAAATATCATCTTCACAAGACAATCGTTTATCTTGGTCCTTAAACTCTTCTCTTCCCATGCTGCAATTAATCATCGTGATGTCTACAATTTCCATGCAATCTTTCGTTTTTACTTCTTTAGCCAACCATTCCTCCATAAAAAAAAGTCTTAAATTTATCCAACTCATAATGTTCAATTTGAGGTTCAAATTCATCCTTAAGAAATAGTCTTGATGTTACTTCCCAGTCATGTTCATTATTCTTGGTTATGCCTGCAACCTTAAATTTAATTTTCAAATAAAAATTTACCTAATTTTCTTTAGATGCTATGGGCACCTCTCCTTCAGTGTAATGCACTTTTTAACATGCTTCCTCTCTTCTAGTTTTACTTTCTCTTCTTTCCTCAAAAATTCTTCTAGAAGATCAATCTCTTCATTCCATCTTGTAAGCATTGCATTTGAATTCTTATATTCAACTTCCCTTTGGCTATCCTCATGAGACAAGTCGCCTTTTCTCTTTGCAACAAAAGTCTTCTCTAACTGTATCTCAACAATTTCCTTGTTTAATGGTGTATGGTCATCCTCTTGGCTATCATTATGAGACAATGTTGTCTCATCCTCCATATTTGAAAAAAAAAATATGACTTTTCTCTCTCAGGGATGTAAGAATACATTTTCTTCTTTCTTCTTCTTCATAATAGTTTCATATGATTTCCCATCATCTCCAAATCATGTAACTACACACAAAACATTAGCTCTACAAATATTTGGTTGTTCAACCTCAATTGATCCTTCTATCAACATATCCTCATGCTAATATGAGACTTGTAGTAAGTCTTTCTTCTTCACCAAGGATATCTCCTTGATCTCGTTCACGAAATTGAGCTTCTTCCTCTATCAATAACCTCTATCTAAACTCAACTCCTTTGAGTTCCTCCTTATTCACCCAATCACTCAACCTATGCTCCAAGATTTTCCTTAACTTCTTCTCAACCAGTTGCATCACTGGCCATTGGAGTTTCTTCACTTTCCATCCTCATCTTAGGTTCTCTTTCATTTTATTTTGTAGAAACATCTGTATGACATTGAGCCTCCCCTTTATCTCATCCATTTATTTTTCATACTCTTCTTGACTCATCCTGTTTCTCATGCCATATTCTTTGGCATATGTATTCCCTCAGTTGTGGCTTCTCTCTAAACCCATGCAATGACCATAAATAGTCATTGTCTTCATATCCCTATAACTTTATTGTGTTTACTTGTGGAATGCACTCACACCTCTATCTCAACAAGTCTTCATACCTGCCTTTTCATACCTCATCAACCTATTCTCATTTATATTGACCTTTTGGTACCGATGGTTCTTCCTCATAGAACCTCTTCAGCAACCTATGTTGCTCTTGGATTTTGTAGATTCCTCCTCTTTGAGAACACTTAAATTTTCCTCCTCATTCCAAACTCAACTGGAATTTATCAGTTTCTTGCCACAATTTTCTCCAAGAGATCAAATGCTCTTCTCATGCTTTCAAGAACAAAAATGGTTCTCTGTTATAACCTTATAGTTGTATGTTGTTATCTATTGTATGTTTATACCTGCAAACACAAATTCTCAAAACTAGAGTTAATATAAAACACATCAGTCAATACCTTCAAGATATTTTCATGATCTTATCTTCCACATCTCTTCTTTTGAGTGGACAATTCTCTGTCATAATTTACCTCTTGCAATCCCCCTCATGCCTTCAACTCAAGTCACTTTTTATCTATATTCTCATTGTAATTACAAATTCACCTCTAGTCTCCTTTCAAATTAAAAAGTTATATTTTCTCAATAACTTATAAAATACCTCTATATTTCTATCTTCCAAAGGAAAACTCTCCGATAAAAAATTTCCCTTAGCTTTGTGACTTCATCAGTATGTCTTCAACTTATGTCTTGCAGTTCAAGAGAACACATGCCCTGGATTTCTTCTCTAAGGGAAATATCTGCAATTCCTCTACTAACATGTGGATGAGAATTTTAATTTTCCTTTGCATCAGTGTCACTATAATGATTCCTACAACATTCAAATTAGCAATTGACTAGTCTGATACCAAATGATAGTGACCTACCATGTCTACCCATAGTTAGGAAGTTATATATTTTCTTTAGCTTCTCTTGAAGCCTCTAATAAGGTTTCCCAAGGATGTCATCTATATGATATCTAAATCAGAATCCTTTCTCACTCCTTTAATGTTCTTTAATTGATGCATACACTTGGTCCAAGCACTGTGACCTTCAATTTCAACTAGAAAGCCTCTTGGTCAAAACAATTGGTCATAATTGAACTATGTATTAGTTTTTTTTTGGATTTCTTATCTATTCTTAGTCTAGATCATGCCAGCTTTAGATCATAGTATGCATTTGTCGATCACATGCATGGATTGACTATTTTGATTTATCACCTCCACTATGTCTTCTGATCTCTAATGGATCTGTTTGAGCTCTTAAATAGTTCATTGGTGAACTATTGTGTTCACTATGTCAAATAGGTAATTAAACTCCTATCCATTGTTCATATAACCAAATCACATGACCTTGTTTAATTATGAGGGCACTTACACATATATCATATTATCATGGTTTCTTACCTCCTTTACTTACGACCAATGACTTGAACCACAAACTCATACAAAAGTGCTTACTTGAACTTGAGAACTAGGAATCCAACTATGAATTCCTTCCCACTATATGGCCAAAAGTTCATGACCATGGATAAGATTTTTGCAAAATAAAAAAATACCTTTACAACATGCTCAAAAGAATGTGAAACATCATGTGACTGACACATACCTCAATTGATCAATGCCCATGATCAATTTTAATTTAACTTTACAATTAACGCTAAGGAAAGTTCAAGATGTGAATTGATCCTCCATCGTTGATATTTGTTTAGAACACAATCCAACGATCCTAAGTGATCTTTTCACTGTTATCCTCCATTTATTGATCCGATCTCTTAACTTTGTCTGTGCAATAACAACGCTTAGTTTTTCACTTTAGTGTCTTGTAAATTGGGGTTTTTGAAGCTATATCTAACCAATGAGGCCTGTAAAGAATGTGAAACATTGATCCTGCACTTGATCAATGATCATCAAGCCAATCCCTCCAAAAATTCGATCAAGGATTTATGTAACTTGACCTGAAGTAAATTCCAGCAATGAATATGGATCATTGATCCCGTTAGTGATCGATGATCATTATGATAAAAGCTCCCTATTCAAATTATAAACAATACTTGTCTTTATCTCCTACATACATAATATTAACACAAATACATACATTCTTATGATAATGAAAATAAAGTTTCTTTGTATAGTACTTGAAACATAGTATTCCTTCCAATTAATCTAAATGTACAAACTATACATAGTCTTACGAAATGATTTATGTGTCTCCTTCACTTGAATCACATTTAATAGCCTTCATGTCTCTTCCTGGCCTAATTTCTCAATCAATGGCCAACTATTTCCTTCCACAAAATTACAACATTTTAAAATAGAGGATCCTGAAACCAAATCAGTTTTAGATCCACTCAATATTCCTATGATATCTTTCTAGATCTACAAATATCTCAACTCAAATCCCTAGAATATCTCAAGGATCTCCCACTCAACCTAATATCTCTCTAACTTACTCAATCTCTTGAATCTATTTTAAACAACCTAATTACATTTTAATAATTCCAACTTAATCAACAATCTTCTAGAATTCCTTGGAAACATAGGAAGTTCAATAAATTAATGAACTAGGGAATCCACTCCCTAGGAAAACCAAATACCCCTTAAGTCTTGTCAAATGTACTTGACCTTTTATGCAGGATTCTCCTGCATCACACCTCTTTTCTTTTGGCACCTATTCTTAGAATTTTCCATTGGCTTGAGCACCCTGGTAGTTTGAGATTTTATTTTGAGCCACATTGTCATCGCTTATCCATTTATTCAATAATTTGTTGTTAAAAAGTTTGTTTTGTTTTTTGTTTCCATCTTTAGCTTGTTAATTTTAGTCTTTGTTGAAACATAACCATGAAAACTATTGTTATTGGAGGAGAAACATTGTCAATTGTTGTTGATGTTGTGGCTTATTTTCTAAATTGCATGACTTTAATCCATAATATCTTATTAGGAGCATCAATGTATTCTTTTTTTTATTCTTTGCACCAAAGATGAAAAAAACCCCAAAAAATAGAAAATGTCATAAATTTACAAAAAATAGGGAAAGCTGAAGATTTCATTAATTGAAAGTTGTTGAGTTTGGGTAGCAATTGAGTGTCTTCTTTCACTAGAGTATATAAATGGATTCAACCATGTCTTCCAATCTACCTCAACATCATGGTCACTAAGTTTTCTCTAGCCACAAATGTTTCTTGAAAGTAAGTTCTTATTAATTTTTCTACTTAGCTTATTGTTATTCACCTTCCATTTTTTCCTTTCTTTTAGTTAATGTTCATGACCCATGTTAGAGTGAATAGTTCCCATATCATTCTTTACTAAAGTTGACCTGATTCAAGGGAAGTCTTATGTCACCTTCTCCATACTGGGTTAKTTTCTTTTACTCAAGTCTAGGTCTTAAAATCATTCATAATATACGTTCTTACCTGTGATGTCGAAAAGGAACCATAATTTGACTTTAATTCAACAAATCTTCTCCTATCATCCATGATACATTTACAATGGGATTTTGATAGAGGCCATAGTTACTTTATGACCATTTTTCTTATTGGTAGATTTACTTGCATTTGGTAATGGGTAAACATCACTACTATCATTCGAATCGTTCCTCTAGTGGTTAACTTTAGAGATAATATATTCACCACCGTCAAGATTGTACTAGTACCTTGGTACCCATTTTCATCATTAATGGCTCACCCCATGTAGAGCATGAATCTTCATCATTGATATATGACTAGACAATTTCTCCCATGTTCAACTTCAACTCCTTATCACATGGTKGGAATCATACTCAATAGTGTTGGGGTTTGAATGTCAATCGAAGACCATAGACAAATMTTTTTCCTTTCCATTTAGTATGGGATCCATCATATGGGATCTCATGTATTACTATATGAGGATTGCTTCTTTCKACAAAGCCCCTTTTAGCAATGTGGTTTCATCTTTTTTCACATCTTTACAATCCACTTTAGTAGAATTGTAGAATTGATTTTAGAAAATATCATATAATTTTATAATTTTATAATAATTGTATATTGATGTATGTTGGACATAGGCATACRAATTTGTTGTGCCATTGATCCACCGATATGTACTTGAATTAACTCATACAKGTGTAATTTAAGAAATTATACTCAAATTGGGCCTTCCCACTTTGTTCTCCCATTGATTCATCATTATGTACATATTCTAAATAATAGATAAGCATGGGAATGCCCAGCTAATACTTGAATAATAACAAAATCTATTCACATTTTTGTTGTAGGTTCTTTCATCCCTTTGAATAGGTGACATCATATTTGGTCACTCTTTTGTTGTAATTATTTTCATTGATGTCAAAGTCTTAATGATGTCATTAACAGTGTATTACGACATTGAAATACATACAATATTTCCATTTTATATATATATATATATATATTAAAAATGGGTGCATGTGAAAAAGTAAAAAGAGAAATGGTGGTGTCAAACCCATGGGTTTGGGGTGTTTTCCCATGGTATTTGGAATTAATTATTTAATTAAGGGACATTTTGATTGATGAAGGCTTATAGAAAAGTATAAAAATAGAAAGCACTAAGAGAAAGTGACTGTGAAAAATGATTTAGCAAATATTGAATTGCAATATCGATTTCAAGTCATCTTGGCATTTTCACGATAATGTTTTTTATAGGATGTTCCAAACCCTGTAATTTGGAAGAGATGGAGTAAATATCTTGGTGTATACTTAGTTAAAAAATATGTTCCTTCACTATACTTTCAGAGGCATGCCATGTGGAAGTAAGGGTTCTTGAATGCTCCTGAAATCAATTTCGAATAGGTCATCTTAGCACTTTCACTATAACTCATTCTCTGGGTTGTATCACACCTTGATATTTTTGAGAGATAGAAGAGATATATTGGTGTACATGTAGGAAAATTTTCAAATTTTGTTTCTATACTTTTGAATATATTCCTTATGGACGTTAGGGTTCTTGAATGTTCTTGAAATGATTGTCACAAAGGTAATCTTTGAACTTTTTCTATAAATTATTTTCTAGGATGTTTTAGACCTTGATATTTGGAAAAGGAAGAGGAGAAATATTGGTGTAAATGTGGTAAAACTATCATATTATCATTCACTATACATTCATACATATTCCCTGTGGAAGTTAGGGTTTGTAAATGCTCGTAAAATTAGTTTCAAACATGTAAGCTTGGAACTTTTTTTATAACTTGTTTTTTGGGATGTTTCAGAACTTGAAATGTTTTAGAGAAAGGGGAGATATATTGGTTTACATGTGGTAATAATTCCATAATCATATTTGTAAAACTGGATATGTGGAAATATGTACAAGTTTCTTACACAAGTCATCATTTGAACCAAGTCCAAATCCTACACACCTAAGCTATCCATATACCAAATTCCTTTTATGCCTAAGTCTACATTTGATGCCCTTGGAGTTTGTTTTTAATTTAAATCCTAGCCTCTCGAGTCTTATGACTTTTAAACAAAATTTTGGAATGCCTACAGACCCAAGCCATGAATCAAGCCATGTGCCAAGAGAAAACGATGAAGAGGTGCATGCACCGAGTTCATTGTCTCCAAATTGAAGGGTATATAGATATTGTGCCATTTTCAGGCTTCGAATATTGCAGAGGATTCTTCATCATCGATGGAAGAAGATGTCTCAAGCTTTGCAAAGCATATGGATTCGGATATGGCAAGGATGCATATTTCTTGGAATTGCACACCTTTACAGACCGGACTATATAGACATGCTTGCCAAAGCTAATACATTCAACTAGCTGTGAAATTTGGTTGCAATGGAATTGTTGGGGTTAATATTGATGTGCATTATGGGAATGGAACTGCAGAGGGGTTCTATGAATGAGACGATGTGCTTACAATCTCTCTCCACATGAATTATTGTTCTTGAGGATCTTCACATACTCAGACTAGATTATATGATGAACTCCATCTAGGAAAAGGTAAGGGGTTTAATCTAAATGTGCCTTTGCCTGATGGGACAAAAGATAAAGACTATGAGCATGTCATGCATAAATTGGTGGTACCATCAATTAGCAAATTTATTCCTGAAATGATAGTCCTGGTTATTGGTCAAGACTCCAGTGCATTTAATCTTAATGGAAGAGAATTCTTGACAATGGAAGGCTATAGAAGAATCTATCAAATAATGCATCAACAAGATGATCAATCTGGTAGTGGGCGCTTTCTGGTGGTACAAGAAGGAGGCTATTATATTACTTATGCAGCAGACTGACGCCAAATGCACCCGCCATGGCATGTCCTCTTACTCAAGACCTTCTTTCTCCTGGGCTCGAAGAACTCAGATGTTCTTCAAATTCCCTATCGGGAATTTTCCTTACCCACAACAACTCTTCAAAGATCCCCCTTAATGGTCGGGAAATCGGAATTCGTGATTTTGCGAATTTCATGGTCACATGCCTTATGCCTCGCGATTCTCCGAAACCCGATGTGAGTCAATCGTTGACCTTCTCCCACTGCTATCGGAGTTTCTCTCTATTGGTAAATTACTACTCGCGATATCAACACTTTGAATTTCCAATCTCCGAACCCCGATGTGTCGATCCTCTGACGTACGTGTGGGTTGATTTTCCCACCTTCTGTACCTTCTATCAGGATATCGTAATTCGCAGGATCATGAATCCTGATGTCAATGGACTCGGGACTTCCCTTTCCCTGATTTTCGATACTCTGACACCTGTCTTCCACTAACTCCGGCTGTGGCCCACACAACCCTTTCGTTGGGATATCACGGATCGCGATTCCAATGTGCGAGAGTTTCTTACCTTCGAAAACTTCGATGACCCAAACTTCGACTCTTCGGGATCAGTTGACATGCATCCTTACTGATGGACGGTTATGAGCTTATCAGGATATCGCGTATCATGATATCGTGGATCGCGATATCGCAAGTCTCGTTGCAAACGTTTGGAACTTCACCTTGCGAGTCCCCGATACATGATTCTACATGTAGATCCGACAGCTCCTGTGGCACGAATCAACGCTCTGCCCTCCTGAGATTAGAATCCCTTCCACACTTACATTGTAACTTCCTTGCACCTTCGAAAAATCCAACGGCCCACGAAACTTCGTGGAACCTTCTCAAAAGATTTCGTCCATCCGTTCTCCCTTTGTTGATTCTGCGAAACGAAGAAGTGCTTCCTCCACGAAGACTTGTTCACCTGCTCACCAGCTTGCGACACTTCCTTCAGACTTCCAATAGTAGCCTCCCTACATTTATCCCTCAGTGGATTTGAAGGTCTATTCCTCCTGATCTTGTTCTTGACTTCTCAAGTTTCCCTGAGAACTTCTTGCACGCACTCCTTGTGGCAATCTTTCAACGACGCCTTCGCGTTGAAGTCTTTTTACTCTGCGCACACCTGCAGCAATAGTCTTCCAGTAATCCACTCAGAATCGCAACTCTAAGACTTAGCTTGGCCCGTGCACTCCTTGCATGGCACTGTGCCTAATTGCACCTTCTGGATGAATGAGAACAAAGCTAACTCTAACTAAACCCTTCTGTCAACACACTCCTTGCGGACAATTCGACTACACTCCTTGCAGGAATCTTCTGGATCAATTAGAGAAACAACTGAAACTCATTCACTCACTCTCTCAGACTTCTATTTAACCATGAAATCACATACACAGCATATGAAAGCCAATTTATGACAAGGAACAAACATTCATGAGCATAGCTTCAATACACAGAGAAATAACACAAACCATGAAAATGAATCAAAGCTTTCTTCTATTAATTCAATATATGTACATGGGTGTTCTTCATACAATTCTCTGCAGGTTCTTCTCTCTTCTTGCTCCTAAATTGATAATTCCCCCCTACAATGATACAATGAGGGTGTCTATATCGGGTTTTCCCTCTTGGACTCTAAACTATCAAATCTAGAATTAAAATCCTATCTACCAGCATTAACTACATTAAATGTCGACTATCTACTAAAGGACGAGAGCTTATCCGCTCAAGGTCCATTACAATATACAAGTGCACCTCTTCTTAAATGAATCGTTTAAGATTGTTCAACAATCCCAAAGCATTTTCAAAAATGTGTGCTGGCTTATCCAGCTGGTTTCCGCTTGATGAGTTGGCAATGCTCCTGCATCATACTCCTCGTCTTGAAAAATTTCATGGGCTCCTGTCCATGAGCTCCTGCACGGTATGTCCATGATTCTATATTTATTCTTCACTCTCCCAGCTGGCATCTTCCACTGGATGATTCTTCCACTTGACTAGATACTCATAGTATTCTTTCCTCCTGGTCTTTTTACCCACTCTTTTGTCCAGTATGCATTCCATCTGTGGATTTTTTGCAACTGCCATCTGTTTCATTCATTGAATCACTGGTTCCTTAGTTCCAGTCTCTGTTTCTCTAGCCCTGTATGGATATAAGTCTGTGATATTAAATATCAGAGATATTCCGATGCCCTCCGGCAACTCAATCTCATAAGCATTTTCTCTGAATTTCTTCAGGACTCTGCATGGTCCGATTTTCTTCATTTTCAATTTATTGTATGTTCCCCTCAAGAACCTTTCCTTCCTCAAATGTTCCAAAACAATATCGCCAACCTCAAACTGAAGTTGTCTCCGATACTGATCTGCTCTGCGCTTGTATTCTTGATTTGAATCCATCAGTCGCTGCTTCACCTTACTATGAAGTTCCTTTATTGCCTCAACAAATTCTTCTGCGCTAGCACTGCTAGTCACAGTTTGTTCTGAATCTCACAATTCAGAAACTCCTCTTGGTTGCATCCAATATACAACCTAAAATGGACTTTTACCTATGCTCTGATTCACTGAATTGTTGTATGCAAACTCTGCCTGTGGTAATATATTATCCCAGCTGCTATGGTGCTCTGTCACCAAGCTTCTCAGTAAGTCTCCCAGACTTCTGTTAACCACTTATGTCTGTCCGTCTGTCTACGGATGATAAGAAGAACTAAACGCCAAGTTAGTCCCTAGCTTCTTCCATAGTGTCCTCCAAAAATTCCCTATGAATTTGGTGTCCCTGTCCGAAACAATACTTTTCAGAAGTCCATGAAGTCGAATGACCTCCTTGAAAAACAAATTTGTGATATGCGTCGCATTGTTGGTTTTCTGGCATGGAATAAAATGTGCCATTTTGGAAAACCTATCCACTACTACAAATACGAAATCAAATCCTCTCTGCATCCTTGGCAGCCCCAAAACAAAATCCATGCTAATTGCCTCCCATGGCCTCTCTGGTACGGGTAATGGCTGATAAAAACCTACATTCTGCTTCCTCCCCTTCGAATGCTGGAAAATTCTACATCTGTCAACAAACCTCTTGACATATGATCGCATGCCTGGCCAAAAATATGTCTTGTCGTGACCAAAATGCCCTGCTAAACCACCACTGTGCTTTTCTTTTAACAGGTTCCTCCTCATGGAGCAATTCAGAATACACAGTTGATTGCCTCTGAACAATAATCCTTCCTGGATCATATAATCTATCCACTGGATTTTGTCTCTGAGAACTGGATTCTCAGCTGCTTCATAAGCCTCTCCAAAATTTGCATCTCCTGCGTACATGTCCCTGATATTTTCAAAACCCAATGTTTTGACTCGAAATTCCTGCAGCAACAAACACTTTCTGCTCAAAGCATCAGCCACTTTGTTAGCAGTACCTGAAATATGTTTAATCACAAATGTGAAATTCTACATATACTCTACCCATTTAGCATGTTTCTGATTCAACTTCTCCTATTGAGTCACAAACTATAATGCATGATTATCACTATACAATACAAACTCTTTCGGGATCAAGTAATGCCTCCACTTCTTCAAAGCCTATATGATAGCATAAAATTCTTTATCATATGTGGAGTATTTCAGTTTTGCCTCATCCATCTTCTCGCTGAAATATTCAACTGGCCTGTCTTCCTGGCTCAAGACCGCTCCTATGGAAAACCCACTTGCATCACATTTAACCTGAAATGTCTTCTGGAAATCCGACAACACCAAAACCAGTTGTTCTGTGATCTTCCGCTTCAACAGATTGAAGCTCTTTTCAGCCTCTGCTGTCCAATGAAAAGATTTATGCCGTTTCTTCACTGTCTCCATCATCGCTACACTAATTCCACTGAAATTCCCGATGAACTTCCGGTAGAAACTAGCTAACCCATGGAAACTTCTCACCTCGAAAATATTTCTAGGTGATGGCCAATTTTTAATTACCTCCACCTTGTTTGGATCCATCTTCAACTCATTCGCTGAAATAACAAAACCCAAGTAAATGAGCTTTGTCTTCATAAATGAGCACTTCTTCATATTTATCAACAACTTCTCCTGCTATAGCTTCCTCATCACAATGGCCAAATGCTTCAAATGTTCAGCCTCTGATTTACTGTAAATTAGTATGTCATCCAGATAAACAATGACAAACTTCCCAATGAATTCCTTCAGGACTTCATTCATCAACCTCATAAAAGTACTTCGTGCATTCGTCAAGCCAAATGACATGACTATCCATTCATACAGTCCTTCGTTGGTCTTGAAGGTTGTCTTCCACTCATCGCCTTCCCTCATGCGAATCTGGTGAAATCCGCTCTTCAAATCTATTTTGGAAAAATACTTTTCTCCACTCAAGCAATCCATCAGATCATCCATTCTCGACAGTGGAAACCTATATCTGATGGTTATTTTATTGATCGCTCTCGAGTCGGTACACATCCTCCAGCCTCCATCCTTCTTTGGAATGAGTACTGTCGAAACAGCACATGGGCTTAAGCTTTCTCTGACTAGCCCTTTATCTAATAGTTCTTGTACCTGCTTCTTGACCTCTTCATTTTCTTGCGGTGTCAATCTGTATGCATCTTTGTTCGGAAAACTAGCTCCTGGTATGAGATCAATGTGATGACTCACACTTCTCATTGGTGGAAACAAATGAGGTAATTCGTCCACTATGATGTCAACGAACTCTTCCAACAGTTCTTGAATCTCATCTGGTAATTCATCCACTCTCGTGCTAGTCAAAACAATCCTTGGCTTCCTGACCACAAAGAATTGTGGATATTCTTTCTTCTCCATCTTTGTAAGAAGTTCCTTCCCACTCATGATAAGTACTTTGTTGCTTACTTCCGGCTTCACCTTCTTATCCTTTATCGGAAGCAACATATGGGTTCTCATGTTCTTCTCCAGGGTATAAGTGTTTGTTCTCCCATCATGAATCACATTTCTGTCATATTGCCATGGTCTTCCCAGCAATAGATGACATACATCCATGGGAATAACATCACACAAGATCTTATCATTATATCCACCTATTTTAAATTCAACCAAGCATTGTTTAGTAATAGTTACCTGGTGTCCTTTCTGTAGCCACGAAACCTTGTATGGGCTCGGGTGATCAGTTGTCTCCAGCTCCGGTTTTTCCACCATATCGGTTGAAATGAGATTGTCTGTGCTACCACTGTCAACAATAACCTTGCACACCCTGTCCTTGGTTTTGCAAGCTATTCTAAAAAGTCTGGTCCTTTGAGCTGAGTCCTCCACCTCCTTTCCGGGTGCCAAGATAACTTTACGCATCATCAATGACCTTCCATTTTCTGCGTCTTCGGTCTCAACATCCCACTTCTGCACTTCGACGATGTGAGATTCTCCAATGTCCTTCTTTTTCTCTGGACACTCAAATGACTTGTTCCCATTCTTTCCACATGTGAAACATGTGATTACTCCACCTCTTCCTCTTCCTCTGCCTCTAGTATGAGGAAAAGTATTTCCATCAGCATATCCTCCACTCTGCTCTGTATGTTGTCCTCTCTGTTCAACATGTTGGCATTGCTGTGAACACACACCTCTTTCAACTTTACCCTGAGGTTTCTTCCATTCCTCCTTGGGCTTCTAGAATTTATTCTGGGCAACTGCCTTGCCTCTAGGTTGGCTTCTACCTCGACCTCACTGACCTTGCTTACGGCTCAGCTTCTCTTCTGCTTTTAGAGCCATCTGATAGGCATCCTCTACCATCCTGATGGTAACCATGCTTAATTCATATTGAATGTCATATCTCAGACCATTCATATATCTTGCGACTTTCTCATCATCGTTCTCCCAATGACCTGCTCTGATGTTCAGTCAATAGAATTCCTTAGTGTATTCTTTCACTGTCATCAGTTTCTGTCTCAGGTTCTGCATCCTCCTGAACAGAGTAATTTGATAATCCCTTGGGATGAACTTTTCCTTCATCTTTACAATCATTTGATCCCAGCTTTTTATCTTCTGCTTGCCTTTGCAGTGTCTATCTGCTTGAAGCTCATCCCACCATAATGTTGCGTGTCCCTTCAATTTTGTGACAGCATGCCTAACCTTCTTATCTTCTTCAATATTTTCATAATCGAAGTAAGTGTCAAGAGCTCTAATCCAGTCTAGAAGCTCTTCTGCATCTAGATTCTCTTCATAGGTTGGAATGTCCATATTTGTTTTCGAACTCATCCGGGAGATAGCCTTAATTAATAGCTCATTGGCCGCATCTTTGGTTGCAACTTCTTCATCACATTCAGCTTCTATCTCACTGTCGGAGTCATTAAGATCCCCTGCACAATCTGTGCGTCTTTGCGTTGTCTCCATCTCCTCAAGTCTTTCTCTGAGATCTCTCATCTGTCTCTCCATTTCTGGATTTCCTAATGGTCTGCCTTTTCTCCACACCTCCCTGTCTTTCTCTTCTGGGCGGCATGGCAAATTTCTCTTCTCTGCTACAGAAATCAAAGATCTTCCCACTCTGATACCACTTTGATGCCTGACGCACCCGCCAGGGCACGTTCGCTTCCTCGGGACCTTCTTTCTCATCGGCCTGAGCAACTCAGATGTTCTTCAAATTCTTTATCGGGAATTTTCCTTACCCACAGCAACTCTTCAAAGATCCCCCTTAACGGTCGAGAAATCGGAATTTGTGATTTCGTGAATTCTGTGGTCACGTGCCTTATGCCTCGTGATTCTCCGAAACCCGATGCGAGTCAATCGTTGACTATATCCCCCTGCTATCGGAATTTCTCCCTATTGGAAAATCACTACTCGCGATATCAACAATTTTGAATTTCCAATCTCCGAACCACGATGTGTCGATCCTCCGACGTACGTGCGGGTTGATTTTCCCACCTTCTGTACCTTCTATCGGGATATCAAAATTCGTGGGATGGCGAATCTTGATGTCAATGAACTTGGGACTTCCCTTTCCCTGATTTCCTATACTCTGACACCTGTCTTCCACTAACTCTGGTTGTGGCCCACACAACCCTTCTGTTGGGATATCGCGGATCGCAATTCCAATGTGTGAGAGTTTCTTACCTTCGAAAACTCCGATGCCCCGAACTTCGACTCTTTGGGATCGGTTGACACGTGTCCTTACTGATGGATGGTTCTGAGCTTATTGGGATATCGCAGATCGCGATATCGCAAGTCTCGTTGAAAAATTTTGGAACTTCACCTTGCGAGTCCCTGATACACAATTCTATGTGTAGATCTGATGAATCCTGTGGCATAGATCAACGCTCTACCCTCCTGAGCTTAGAATCCCTTCCACACTTACACTGTAACTTCCTCACACCTCCGCGAGATCCAACGGCCCACAAAACTTCGCGGAACCTTCTCAAAAGATTTCGTCTGTCCGTTCTCCCTTTGTTGATTCTATGAAATGAAGAAGTGCTTCCTCCACGAAGACTTGTTCACCTGCTCACCAGCTTGCGACACTTCCTTCAGACTTCCAATAGCATCTTCCCTGCATTTATCCTTCAGTGGATTTGAAGGCCTATTCCTCCTGAGCTTGTTCTCGACTTCTCAAGTTTCCCTGAGAACTTCTTGCATGCACTCCTTGTAGAAATCTTTCAATGACGCCTCCGCGTTGAAGTCTTTTTACTCTGCGCACACCTGTAGTAGCAGTCTTCCAGTAATCCACTCAGAATTGCAACTCTGAGACTTAGCTTGGCCTGTGCACTCCTTGCAAGGCACTGTGCCTAAATGCACCTTCTAGATGAATGAGAACAAAGATAACTCTAAATGAACCCTTCTGTCAATGCACTCCTTGTGGACAATTCGACTGCACTCCTTGCAGGAATCTTCTAGCTCAATTAGAGAAACAATTGAAACTCATTCACTCACTCTCTCAGACTTCTATTCAACCATGAAATCACATACATAACATATGAAAGCCAATGTATGACAAGGAACAAACATTCATGAGCATAGCTTCAATACACAGAGAAATAACACAAACCATGAAAATGAATCAAATCTTTCTTCTATTAATTCAATATCTGTACATGGGTGTTCTTCATACAATTCTCTGTAGGTTTTAATTTCTTCTTTCTCCTAAATTGATAATTCCCCCCTACAATGATACAATGAGGGTGTCTATATCCATTTTTCCCTCTTGGACTCTAAACTATCAAATCTAGAATTAAAATCCTATCTACTAGCATTAACTACATTAAATGCCAACTATCTACTAAAGGATGAGAGCTTATCCGCTCAAGGTCCATTACAATATACAAGTGCACCTCTTCTTAAATGAATCATTTAAGATTGCGCAACAATCCCAAAAAATTTTCAAAATGGTGTGCTGGCTTATCCAGCTGGTTTTCGCTTGATGAGTTGGCGATGCTCCTGCATCACATACTGTCTTCGTGCTACTCTTAAGGGTGTCCTAAATCTGCCACATCCACCTCTACTAGATCCAATTGCATTTTATCCAGGTCAAATCTTATAAGTGATCTCAAAACACAGCTATAATTACAAGCATTATCATGGTAGTATTTTTCAACACATTGATATCAAGTTTATTAAACAGTTTTCAAAGACTTCCTTTTCAATAGCTATTCAGGTTTCAACATGCATTGTTAGCTGTCGAAAGCTCCACTTTCGGCAGCTAACCCTACTCCATTTCATACCTATAAGCCATCGAAAGCATAGAAACAGACAAAATGTCAGTGTTTTTTGCTCAGAATAAATACTTCCGCTGTCAAATCATCTCARCAAGGTTGTAAATGAATCATAAAATTGAAAGGAATAGAGATCACTCTCCCTTTTAATTTTTGAAGTCGATACAAAGGAGATAAGGGTTGAAAAGCTTTTTCTATTTTTAGTTGARGATATGCCCAGGTGTCAGAAAAGAATCTTGAGTTGCATTATCATCACCCAGAAGATTGCTGGAGATGTCGAAGGTGTTAAAGACCATAGACTATGATTAGGATTTGATTCCTTTAAATTAGGATCTAATCCTATGTTTTGAAAACTGTTTTGACCTTGTTCTATTTTTAGCATTTTAGATCCATTTTTTAGGATCTAAAACTTCTTTGCGAAACATATAAAGCCGATCAGTACTGAGAGGCTCAGGGGGGTTGGATTTTGAGTTCTACTATGTTGTTATTGTAATAAGAGATCCTTTCTAATAGACATGTGGCCTGCAAGCTTTTTTCATTGATGTTGTCAGATCTTTTTTCTTATTTTTGTTTATGCTTATGAGTGATATCTATTCTTTGTCTATGTTCACATAATCCACTGGTGACTGTCATATCACTGTCTGATTATTGAGAAAAGGATCATAGGTTGTTATACTAGTTTCTAGACCCATCATATTTATTGTTTTATATATGTATGATTTGGTTGATGTGATTAGTTTCTGTTCCATTTGATACACACCTATCCAATTATATCTCTTGAAAGCCTTGCACTGATGAATATGCCTAGACATTATTGAATATACAATCCAGTTAGTTAGATATTCATCTTGATCCAATCATTACCCATTATTGAGTGAACCATTGCAAGATTAGTTAAGTTACCATGCATCTCTGAGATACAACCTAGGAGAGTCTCTTGGAGTGATAACACCTTCAAAACTTGTAAACCTCTCTAGTTTTTCCTTCAATGTTGATAGATTTGTGACACAGAGAAAAAAGAGCATTCTCACCACTTGTAAAGCATCCTCAATATCTTTTTCAATTGGAAAATAACTCAAAGATTGCATCAAATATGGAGAGGCACCCTAACAACTCTCCAAAATTCTATAAAATCCTAGCTTTGAGTATGTATAATCATATTATGGACAAGTGATGTCATGATCCTAGGTTTTCAAACATCGTTTCTAAGAGTAAGATCAAAAAAGTGGTGAGTGCAACAATAGGAGGGTGACTAAGGGATTTAGGGACATGATTTATGCTCCATGTTTTATACTTGATGTTGAGATGGAATTATTGTAGGCATGTGGACCAATTTTGATGGAAGTTATTTTGCAACTTCCCTTGTGTCTATATGAACTACAGAGGCTTGTGATCTGTGGGGATGATTGTATCATTTCCAAGAATCTAATGTTTCCATTGACGACAGTCTTGCAGAATGGAATACATTTCATTGTCATAGGTGGGGTATATTGAGAAAGTATATGAGAGTGTCTCACTATGGTATGCTACTGGATGACCGTGTTGAGTGACAACTATGCCTACAAAATAGTTAGAGGCATCTGTCTCAATCTCAAACAGTTGTTGTAGATCATGTAAGGAGAGTACTGGAGCTGAGCACAAGTGATGCTTCAGATCATCAAATGTTTTTTATTTCTCCTTCCCCCATGAAAAATTTTCCTTTCGACCACACTTGATTATTTGGTTGAGGGCCCATGAAATATGGGAGAATCCCAACATGAACCTTTGGTAGAAGCTAGAAAGTTCCAAGAAGCTTTGAAGCTCGGTTAGTGTGGTCGGGGCTGGCCAGTCACAAATGACTTGGATCTTAGTTGTATCTACATGTACCCCATGCTCATCAACAATCTAGCCCAAGTATTGAACCTGTTCATGCCAAAGGAGCATTTTTCCAAGTTGGTATATAGATTGTGCTACCGCATAGTGCACAAAACCTGTTGAATATGTTGCATGTGCTCCTCCCAAGTTCTTCTCAAGATGAGGATGTTATCTAGATATACCATCACAAAAGTGCTGGTGAAGTTTCTTAATACATCATCCATCAGTGTCATGAAAGTTGTTGGTGCATTTGTTACACCAAAGGGCATGACCAACCATTCGAAGAGACCTTTAGATTTGAAAGTTGTCTTCCATACATCAATTGGTTCGATGGGATCCTGGTGGTAGCTAGACTTTAGGTCAATCTTGCTAAAGAACTTTTCCCTCTTGAGTTGGTGAAGAAGGTCATCAATTCAGGGAATTGGGTATTGTTTCTTGACTGTGATTTTGTTTAATGCACTGTAATCAATTTAGAGCAATAAGGTCTCATCTTTCTTTTGGACTAGAATAATCGGGCTTCCACAAGGGGAGGAGTTGGGTCAGATGTGCCCCTTTTAAAGCAACTCTTGGATCTAGTGCTTGATTTCACGTTTTCCATTAGCGAGCGACAATAGACTGGTCCATTAGGAAATGGTGCATCAGGGTTTATATCAATTGGATGCTTGACTTGGAAGTGTATAGGTACCCTGGTGGGTGAGGAGAAGATGTATTTGTACTCTTCTACAATCTCGTCCACTTTCTTCTACTGCAAAGAGAGATTATGTGTAGAGGTCATGTATGTGGCGACAACCTTATGCTTACTATGAGCATAGATCACAAAGAAGACGAACTTCCCGATTTGTGAAATTAACTTACTGCATTTCTTAGAAAATATTAATGAAATAGTCGTAGGCGGCGCTACCTATGGTATCATGTACAAATGTCTAACCAAGGGAATAATAACATTGCAGGGTATAGACTCGTACATAACATGTCACTTCCACAAATATGGCTAGCCTAAAAGGACATAACAAACTTCAAGGGGATAAATATCACACAATACCTCATCCTTGAAGGGCTTGATGTTGTAGGGAAGAAAATACTTTTGTCTTACGCAAAGATCTCGTCCTTGGAGAAGCCAACTGATGGTGTAGGGATGCAGGTGTGGTGTTATCGGTAGGTCCCGTTTCTTAATGATCTCTTCTATAATTATGTTCTTCTGATTGTCACTATCGACAATGAAATGCAACAGATTCCCCTTTGCCCACATGTGTGAGTGAAAGAGGTGTTTCCCTTCCTCTGGTTCTTCTAGTTTTCTTGGTTGGACTTTGGTGGTAGGGATAACACTAGTGGGATATACATCGATGATCTTCTTTCCACTTTCTAGATTTGATTCAGAGTAAGAATCTGCCTCTGACTCGGAGGATTTCAGTTCGACCACTAGTGACTTCTTGGAGTGACATTCTTCGGTGTTGTGCCAAGGGATTTTATGGTTTTCAAACCATTTTTCTGTGTCCTTCTTCGACTTCTCATTACCTTTCTTGTGTTGCGGCTTGGACTGGTTATCCTGAGAGTGACCATATTTGCTCTATTCCTTGTTTTGTGGGTTGGGGCCGCTTTTTCCCTGCTTCGACTGTGAGGCATTTACAGATCCAAACTCTCGCCGCTTCTGCTTAATTTTTTGCTCGATATTGACAACATATTTATAAGCTGCACCTAATGATGCGATGTCTAGAAAATCCATTTTTGTTTGAATGTATCTATGTATATAGTCGTGGTATTTGAGCACCAAATGTCGTTAAGACTCCTTGATACCTAATTTGGTGCATAGGTTATGGAAAATATTGGTGAAATATGGTACTGTCTGGTCCCTTTCTTGACGCAACGTGGGCCATCTTGTGTACTAGTCCTCATAGATTCCAACAAGGTATTATTGTTCTTTAATGGAATCCCTGAAGGAATGCATTTCAAAAACACATTGAAAACCCATTAATGCCAAGAGATTTGCATGTTTCCCTTAAAAATTTGTAAACCTCTCTAGGTTTTCCTTCAATGCTGATAGATTTGTGACACAGAGAAAAAAGAGCATTGTCGCCACTTGTAAAGCATCCTCGATATCTTTTTCAATTGGAAAATAGCTCAAAGATTGCATCAAATATGAAGAGGCACGCTAACAACACTCCCAAATTCTATAAAATCCTAGCTTTGAGTATCTATAATCATATTATAGACAAGTATTGTCATGTTCCTAGGTTTTCAAACATCGTTGCTAAGAGTAAGATCACGTTGTCCATTTGCAAACATAAGTGGTTTATCGTCCTTTACCAATTCTTGAAGAAGGATTTTTTGTTGATTTGGAGGCCAAGGAAAAAGCGTTATCCAAGAGAGATTGAACCTAGAATAGGTGAGTAATGGAGAGCCACATATCCAAAGATGATTTTGGGGGCTAAATTTCACTCATGGGCTAATTTTCCATGGTTTTTTCCCAAAAAAGATTGGCTATTCTAAAAATGATTCACCCAAATTCTATAGGATAAAATTATTTTACCTTAGAAATCGTCAAAATTTTATACAAACTATATAAAATCCTTATAAAATTGAATATTTTTACAAAATATCGGCAAACATTTTATAGTTGACGTATGAAAAATTGTAATATTCACCAAAATTTCTACATTTTAAAATAAATTTCCATCCTTAAAATCATTACTATATTCATAGATATCATTTCATCATAATTTTCATTTATGATATTATTAGAATCTCTTCTTCCTATTTCCCTTTCCAAAAAAAAACTCACTTCTTTATGATTTATGATATGAATGAAGATTTATGATATGAATAAAATAATACTATTAAAGAATAAAAAAATGTCTTTGTTTATGTTTATGATATTCTTTATGATAGGAATGAAATAATGCTTTTAAAGAATGAAAAAATGTCTCTTCGTGATGCTTATAATATGAATGAAGTAATGCTATTAAAGAATGAAAAAATGTCTCTTCTTTATGCTTTTAATGAAGTAATTCTATTGAAAATGCATTACTTCTTTTTTCATTAAAGAATGTTTTTGTTTTTTTGCAAACTATTAATGTTTTTTTTTGCAAACTAGTAAAAAGTTAAGGTTTTACTTTGATTTGCTAAAAATGTTCTTTGGTATGCGTGCTTAAATGGCAAAGAATGAAAAAATGTCTCTTCGTGATGCTTATAATATGAATGAAGTAAATGCTATTAAAGAATGAAAAAATGTCTCTTCTTTATGAAAAAATGTCTCTTCTTTATGCTTTTAATGAAGTAATTCTATTGAAAATGCATTACTTCTTTTTTCATTAAAGAATGTTTTTTTTTGCAAACTATTAATGTTTTTTTTGCAAACTAGTAAAAAGTTAAGGTTTTACTTTGATTTGCTAAAAATGTTCTTTGGTATGCGTGCTTAAATGGCTTTTACCATTTACTTTCAAAATGTGATTTCATAATATCATGACATAAAGTCACTTAAGAATAAAAATTGTGTTTACTTTTGTGATTTTCCCTTTTCTGTGTCATTCTTTATAAGTAAATTGATTTGTAATGACTTAGGTGTCATTCTTTATAAGTAAATTGATCTGTAATGATTGATTTTTTTTATTTTTTTTAATTACTAATTTCCAAAAAAAATTATTAATATTTGAAAAAATTACTCACATAATTTGAAATTAATACTGGTATTTGTAAATAAGTGGTGTGCTGTTTTTCTTCAAGATGGATTCTCTTGTATTGATATTTCATAGTAGATATACTACTAATAAGACCACGAGTTAGTGTGAACTAAATCCTTTTTAATTAATAATAATAATCTATTTTTTTAACATCAAATTCAATCCAAATTCCAAATTAATATGATACAATTGTTATGCTGGATGAAATTGAAAAAATGGTTATACTGGTTTTGAGGTTTTGAATTTCAAAAAATGTGGTTTTGAAGTTCAAAAAATGTTTGTAACAGGAAAAATCTATTTCCACCATGGAATTGCCAACGCAAAGGAAGGCAATCCAGATGTAAATTGGCAGGATGATGTTACCCTCGGCTCTATCTACAGAGAGCCTTCTACAAAAGAATTACCCCCCTTAATCACAATCAACAATTTGAACGAAGCTACAGACATAACGATTATTCGATTCAAGATCCCATTTAACTCTGTTAAAATACAGTGGAATATCCCTTGTCGGGGATTTCATTCTACCTTACTACGACTACTGCTCTAAACAATATATGTGATTCTCAAACTTCACAGTCCCAACTTAAAGAATCAAAGAAACGGTACAGGAAACCCTAAAATTTAAGGCTAACGATAATTATGCTTATCTCTGATCTGGTTGCGGTAGTGAAGCATGCCGTTATACAGCGCCGCTCTGTTAGCTGGAAGATTTGCTGGCTTCGCCAATGTCTGAAATTTCACAGGCTTTGTACCAGATGCGATCATGTCGCTATACGATTTATTACTTGAAGAAATCGCCTTCTTTCCCTTGAGCAAAGTCACAATCTGCGTCCGCCTGTATTCTTCGTTCTTGCAGCGGGGATCGACCACATCTGGGGCGAAACGGACTTTCTTCATCATCTTTGATTTTTTTCCTGCAAAAGATTCTGCCATTACTTTCAGTGCACATGCATTCATATTCACATTTAAATAAAAGGGAAAGGGAGGGAAGACTTATAAATATCATATATACCTGAAGAACAAAGACATGAACGATAGGTATCATCCTCTTTCTTTTCGCCATCTTTTGCGACAGAAATTTCCGGGAAGAGCAATTGCAGGTCGGTACAGGCCATCTTAGGCGAAAGGACACCTCCACAGACCATCATGAATGAGAAAAGACCATCTGAAACCCCCATGGCAGTCTGTATACTTTTCTTTCACAATTTCACAAACCCTCGGCGAGAACAATCTGGTTAAGAAATCTTTTCCGTAGGATTCTTTCCAGAATCGCTGCAATACAAGCAGGACTTAAACATTCTCGCACTGTCTTTGCTACCTTGCTTAAAATTTATACCTCGACCTTGTCATCGACTGATTTTGCTTTTTGAAGTTTAAGACTTTTGCGTTTTGAAGTTTTTAAACTTTTGCTTTTTAAAGTTTTTCCACTTTCTTATTCTATATCGCGATCTAAACCAAACGTATATTTATAGGCATCTTTCTCAAAATTATCACAGAATTTGGGCTGCATTTCACCTTAATAACTGATTTTATTTACCATGTTTCCTTAACCGTAAACATGAGAACTGTTTTTCTTTTTTTTAATTTAAACYATTCAAAGATATAAAAAGATATAAAATAGTTAACATGTATTTTTTAAATTTTAAAATTTAAACCATCCTAAAAAATAAAAAAAATAGTTAAACTGTTTATTTTTTWAAAATTTAAATCATTAAAAGAAAAAAATATTTAATATGTTTGGTCTTAAGCAGGTGTAGATTCATCTTAACTCTTAATTTATCACCCGTGTAAAGGGTTCAAATCCCTCTAGGTGCAAATCTCTTTTTAGAGTGAAAAACTAGAGTAAAGGTTTRCACCTTAAAGGATTTGATCCCTTTTTGGACATGATAGATCGGAAGTGATCCAAAGTTAAGATGAAATTCATACTTTGAAATTTACTTCATCCAAATAATGACAAAATAACAATGTTTAATGATGAAGATGTTGACTAAAAACATATCTACTACATCATATCATTAAGACGTGATATATGTTGAACAACTCATATATTATATAGTAATTGATCTCAATCTATTTTCTTTATCTTTTTGTTAAATGCATGGGCACACTTTCCCATATTTTTATATAAATCATAGGAAAATGCGGGTTGAAATTGAAGACCATGAGGGAGAATTTTAGACCAGGAGAGTTTTTCAAATATAGAACTTCAACTTATATATATGTTTTAAAATTGGTTTTCAAATTCATTTCAGTTGATGGTTTGAAGTACTTCACACCTGAAATCAATATAGAGGATCAATTTGCATATAGTGATATTGAAATCAACATAAAGGATTAGTTTAGTTCTTATCCTTCGTATCATTTTCATGGAAATCAATGTACCCTATTATTTTATGTTATATCATTGTTAAAATGAATACAACTACTTGAATATGCTAAATCATTTTTCATTGTATAATCACCTAAATCAATGCATATTTTTTTGCATTAAGTTTTATTGAAATCAATACAACAAGTTGCTCTAAATTATTTATCAGTGTCATTAGTAAAATCAATGCATAGCATTGTTTTGCATTATATCATTATTGAAATCATAAAAACTAATTCCTCTAAATCATTTTTCATTGTACATTTCTAGAATAAATGCACCCTATTGTTTTGTGTCATGTCATTGATGAGATAGTTTAAACTTTTTTATTTCTCTAAACCATTTTTTTAATATCATTAGTGAAATCAATATGACCTATTGTTTTGTGTTATATAATTATCATTCAAATGGATGGACCTTATTGTTTTGTGCTATATCATTATCATTGAAATTGATGCACCCTATTGTTTTGTGTTATCTGACCATCACTAAAATCAATGCACCCTATTGTTTTGTGTTATCTGACCATCACTAAAATCAATGCACCCTATTGTTTATGTTATATCTTTGTTAAAATGAATAAGGCTACCTGATTATGCTGAATCATTTTTCATTATATCATCACTTAAATCAATGCATATTTTTTTTGCATTATGTTATTATTGAAATGAATGCATCTAATTGATCTAAATCATTTATTATTGTATCATCACTTAAATCAATGCATTGTATTGTTTTGCATTATGTCATTATTGAAATCATAACAACTAATTACTCTAAATCATATGATTTTTCATTATACCATCTCTAAAATAAATGCACCTTATTATTTTGTGTTATATGAGTGAAATCAATATACCATATGCAATGATTGATATTGAATTCTCTTTTAGTTTTCATGATTGGAGCATATAGTATAAACCCAAACATATTTTGAAACATTTTTCATTTTGATGAGAGATTAAAGAATATTTATTACACGGAAATGCATACACCTATTGACAATGGGCACAATTAATGATCTTTTAACCTTATTTAACCTTAAACCCTAATCTGATGGCTATGCATTGAAGATGCTGGCATATTCTTAGTCGTCCTCCAAAATTAATGGATCAGATTTATTGTTCATAACTTTCTTGCATTTATCAAGGCATCAATTAACATGTTTACTTTTTAACATTTACCTAATCACATTAAAAAATTACTGTAAGGATATGTAATTGCCACGTTTAAATGATTAAGTAGGATTAAACCATGACATCTAAATAAATGCCCACTTTCTGCTTCTGAACCGGTAGTACGTTTTATATTGGGGGTATGCGTTCCCAGCTGATACCTTTCGACATTCTCAGGCGCGAGTTAACGGCTGTACTAGTATATATTAAAGAATAATTATATATTTTGAGAAGAATTGTATCCTCTTGATATTGAATTGACATATTAAAGAATATTTATCTATCTTAAAGAATCTTTTAAGTTTTATCTCAATAACATATTTAATCCCAATACATTGCTTGTTATTTTACATTTGAAATAATTTGAAAACGGATGGAAGTACAAAGCCTCACTTTATTTTTTGTCATATTAGACTCATTATAAAGCAATCTTACATATTTATGTCATACATAATAAATATGCAATAACGTGCAAGTTTTTTCCTCTAACATAAGTTTGATATTGATCTAGACTTAATATTCATCCTAATAATCATTTAAGAATGTTATTGAACTTTATAATAATTATTCAAAATATTATACTCAAATTTTTAATGTTTTTACAGTTAGTTATTTCTTTCAAAAATATGTCAGCATAATAAAACCATGCATAAAGTTAGTTATTTCTTTCAAAAATATGTCAGTGTAATAAAACCATGCATAAGACTCTAAAAAAAAATCCTAATTCAAAAATCACCTTCAACTACAATCCATATTATACACACTATAGATTACCTAACTCGAGATCCATAATATATTTAAATTGTTATTCCTAGTTGGTGCTAAATTTAATTAACACGTGATCCATGAGTGATTCTGGTAAATCATGGATATAATCTATATGTTACTCTGGATCATATTCTTAATGTTTATATTGATATATAAATATATCTGGACATAATGTAAGGTAATGTAAATATAATGTAAATGTGATCTTATGATCATGTTGTTTTAGTGATAATTACCCCTATTATGCCAATCCATATGATAGATGTGGAGTTAAGTGTGATTGGGTCATTCTTTAGGGTGAAAATAATTGTTTTTTTTTCATGTTAAATGAAATGGAATCTAATATATGGTATAGATATCATAACTCTGAATATGGAGATGTCAATCATCAAATTACTAGACATTTGAAGATGTCAATCATCAAATTAATCATCAAATTACTAGGCATTCTAATATTTAACCCATCCAAATTCAATCAAAGAGATTCTAATTTTGACCCAACAAATAAGATTTCACACCAACAAATAAAATTTCTCCCCCACAATTGAATGTTGCTAAACTTTAGCAGGGATAAAGGAAACTTAGGTAAAAATTTGGATCAAATAGTTCTTATTAGCCCCACAATTGAATGTTGCTAAACTTTAGGAGGGAGAATGGAAACTTAGGTAAAAATTTGTAACAGGTAGTTCTTGTTAGCCATAGATCTCATATGTGGAAGGCAATCAGATGGTGGGTATTTTGGATTTGTTGGCATCCATACAATAGTTTGCTTCTTTTTTTTAACTTCTAAGTTGTTAAACAAAATTAGAAACTCTTTATGCTAACCCATTCACAAAACTAAGAGTTTCCCATTAAACACTACAAATAGAAGAAATACCTTCACACTACATAGATAGTTCACTTTTTGACTCATTAGCCACTCAAAAACTTTTAAATTCTACAACACAACCATTAAAATGCATGTGGTAGCTTCAATAAACTAAAATGCAATTTAACACAATAATGTGCACAACACACACATGGAGACATTATTTTCCTTGGAAACCCAAATGGGAAAACCAACCAAATGGTGCTCAGTATATTCTTCTTTGGCAAGTTTATTAGCTTACAATGCTCTCCCCCTCCTTGGCCAAAAATCCCTTTGAGGATGAGTGAGAGTGAAGAAATAGAGAGATCTAGGGGGAAAGGGAAGGTCAATAACCATGGCTCTTCACTTCTCGTTCCTTATCTTTGTTTCCTATTAATATTTGTCATTTAATTAATTATTTTAAATGTTCCTCTCACCTCCTTATTTGTCTTATTTAATTTTTACATGTGAATTGTTTTACATATCTTACATGAGCTTCAATAATTGTCATGTTGTCTTGAAGGTTCTGAGTCTTACCCACTCTATGTTCAAATCCTTTTTGGATCATAGTCATTAATACTACGACAAAGGAAAGTAGTGAGGATTTTAATAACAATTTCTTCTCCCATGTCAACATCATCTTATATGAGGAACTCACTCCTAGAATGCTTATCCATTCTAGAACATACGCCAGTTGAGTCCAAAAAATAAAGTAGTAGATCATTATCTTTACAGGAATTATACCATTCTTTGGATATATGGTTCTGAGGGTCAAACTTACTTACTAGTGGTTTATATCCTTCCAAAGAGTTTTTTCACTAGGGTATATTTGGTAAAGTTTATCTTCATACCACCTTCATTTTACTTCCAAAAATTAGAAATCAACTTTCACTTTACCTAGCCAGGTCTTCTCTTTTATTATAAAAACTAAATCCATGTTAGAGGTCATTAATATAATAATGAATTCATTTGGTTTCAATCGAAAATCAATTTGGCATTACAAGCTCTGTCATTTTCTCTCAAAGAAAAGAATTACATTCAATTAATCTTCTTACATTCATCATAACAACATTGAAGTAGAAATGATAGCTAACATGTACACATGGGAAGATTTGCAATGTCTAATGTAGGTGCATGGTACACAATCTAATTCAATGAGTGATGTTGGAAGGGAATAAAAAAATCCTATTTCAAGTGTGATAGAGACACATAATGGTGATTCAAAATGTAGTAGGGGGTTATAGAGTTATTAACCCCCTAACTGTTGAGTCATCATCTCCTAAGAGGTCACCTATACAATTCCACAACTTTCATCACTTCCTACTTGAGTTTCCAGCCAAATTTCCACTTGGTCTACCTTTTCCTTCATTAAGGGTGCGACCAAGAGGTTTAGTCGCCCTTTCTAATCTTCCAGTGAGCGATTAGTCACTTTGTCCATGTGTCTAGGGAGTGATCGAGCATAGAAACTCCCAATTAAGGAATTGGTTGCAATCAATGAGACCTTCCACTAGTTTTTCATGGTTTATTCTCGAGAAGGATTCCATTATGAGCTCCAGGATCTTACCATATGGCCTTATCCCTAAATCCTTATAAGAACAAATCCATTCCCTATGGGAAGCAGGAGGAAAGAACTAGTAAACTTATGTTGCTACTTTGGATACCAGATTTGGGCAAGGAACTTGGAAAGAGATTGTTACACCAACTTCTCTATGTGTAACTTGTAATGTTGTTTCACTAATTAATAGAAGGTGTATTGGATGTTTCCCTCTATTCAATTTTTTATTTTCTTGCATGTATTCAATTGGATAAAATTAATAGATTTATATGTTATAATCTATTAGTATATTTTTCATTGATTTATATGCATTTATGTTGATCTTGGAAAGGATCTTGTTTCATTGTTTGCATATCATTGTCTCTTGGAGCGGGAATAATCTTTGCACAAGAAATCACCAAAATCGTGTAGGGACGACCTTCGGAAATCATGTATGCTTCCTCACTAGAAAGACTCTTAGTTATGTTTTGCATATAGATCAGATCTTGAAACTCCCATAGATTATATCTATATCTATGTGTACACCTTATGTTAATTATTGAAATAAAATTACAACTCGCAAATGGAGAAGCCGATGCAACAATATATTTACAAGTTCCTTTCCCAAATCTAGTAGCCAAAGTAGAAGCATAAGTTTACCAGTTCTTTCTTCCTCCTTCCCATATGAAACAGATTGGTTCTTATATGGATTTAGGGATAAGGCCATATGGTAAGATCTTGGAGCTCATAATGGAAGCCTTCTCGAGACTAAACCCTAAAAAATTAGTGAAAGGTCTTATCCATTGTAGCAAAGTCCATAAATGGGAGTTTCTAGGCTCTGTCACTCCCTAGACACATAGACAAAGCAACCGGTTTCTCCCTCGCAGGCCAAAAATGGTGACCAAACCTCTTGGTCGCACCCTTAATGAAGGAAAATGTACACCAAGTGGAAATTGGGCTAGAAACTTAGGGAAGAAGTGATGAAAGTTGTTGAAGTTGATATGTGACCTCTTAGGAGATGATGGCTCAATAGTTAGGGGCTTAATAACTCTATAACATAAGGTAGGCATAGAAGAGGTATCAAGAGAAGTTGAGTAGGTGATGGAATCCATTAATTTAATATGGCAGATGGAGTTAGTGAAAGTGAGATAATGGCTCATTAATATTTGACTCAGAGTATATATATAAATCAACCAAAACAACATGAGGTTGGAAAAAAAAAGAGAATAGAAGGATCAAGCGAGCTCAAGGTCATTAATTTAGAAAATATTGATCCTAAAAAGAGAAAAATGCATAGTTAGCATACTCAGATGGTCAAGCTTACTCCATAATTTTTACAAGAAAAGTTAGGGGTATCATGTTAAGAAGAATTGTTTGAAGAAGTGGAAGCTCTCTTAGGATAGTTGTAAGTTGTAAAATTAGTTAATTCAATGTTAATGGTTATTCCTTCCCATATACAAATAACTCAAGATTCAATTAAATGGAAGAATATTTTGGTTGGAACTCATCCTGGATCACAATCTAATAATAGAGTTGATTTGTTTTCACAAGTGAAAGAAACCAATGAGAAAGTGAGGCAATTGAAACTATGTCGAGGATTAGAACAAATTTCATATGGCATTGTGGTTTTGAGGTTTTTATCTTCTACAAACCATGAGAAGGAAAAATATAACTTATTGTTTATACAACCAGACATTGCTAAGAGAGGGTGATGTTAATAAGACAAAATACAAGATCACTAAGATGCAATTAAACCTCAACTAAGTGAATGCCATAGATATAATTGAATTACATATATAAACTAGAGAAATGGTGTCCAAAAGATTAATTCAATCCAAATTCAGTGTTAAAAAACTCTAAACATTGGTCAGCAACTTACAAAAGCAATTGAAGCATAAAAGAATAATCAATAGAGCTAGAATGGCCTGAACAAAGGAATTGAAGGGAAAAATAGTTTCCTTGGAAGTCACACCTAATCGATCAGAAAATGTCAAGAATTTATTAGATTATAAAGATACAAATATTAAAATATTGAGCTCAAAGTTAAAGATTATGCATTCCAAACATGTGGAGTCAAGATAAATGATAATAGGTCATGAAGAGAAAGAGGCACTAACCTTGGAGGATGGGAAATTAAGGGATCAAAATTATTGATTGGAGTACAAAATTGTTGAATTAAAAAAAAAAATAAAAAAAAAATGTAAAGGATCATTTAATTAAATTTCAAAAGTTATACAAAGAAATTGCTGAAAAGGTTTCCAAGCTAGGATGTTATTAGAATTATTTCATACGATGGAACATTCGAACAATGATGATAAGATTAAGAACATTTATAATAATGAATATATTTATAATAATGAATATAATGTAAATTATACCATATTACAAAATTCATATTTCTAAACTATCAAGTAAAGATCAAAGCTTAAAAGCAAAGATGGTTTTAGATGATGAGAGAGTGGTCATTCTAAACATTGTTTTAAAGGAAAGATAATTGTTGATTCAAAACTTACAATCTCATATTTAAAAAAAAAAAAAAAAAAATTANTATTTCTAAACTATCAAGTAAAGTTCAAAGCTTAAAAGCAAAGATGGTTTTAGATGATGAGAGAGTGGTCATTCTAAACATTGTTTTAAAGGAAAGATAATTGTTGATTCAAAACTTACAATCTCATATTTAAAAAAAAAAAAAAAAATTATATATTGAAGCATTGTGACATTCTTATAAGAAATTGAAAGGGTCATTACAAGATGTTTTAATTCAAGTCATATTTCATGAAGGAAGTATTTAATTTCTTCCAAACATTAAATTTGGAATAAAATAATTAGTTTAGGCCAGATTTCAAATCTTCCGTATTTTGGAAGTTGTGAAGAATGCACAAGTAGTTTCACATAAATTATGGTATGACGCATCCAAAAAGTTGAAGAAGCTAACCAAATAATTCACTTTTTTAACACTTTGTCTTAGGAATCATTAGATGCAATAGAAACCAACGATAAAATTGATATCATTCTAAATATTTAAAGAAAAAATATAAAGGAGTCGATACTTGTGATTCAAGAAAAAATGTGCTCAAATGAATAAATCCCTAAGAGATTTAAGTTAATTTTCCCTTTTTGTAAGTTTGATCTACCCACCCCATGGAAAAAAGAGACAATATTATTGGGAGGTCATTTGTATGAGAAAGATCTTATAGTATGTTGAAATAATGTGGATACAATAGTTGAAGGTTTGGGAACCATTTCACGAAAGTAATTTGTTGATACACTTTTCTCTAGTATTATGGTTATCATTTAAAAAATATTGTATAATTTACAATCTCCTTTAAATTTTAAATTGTACACGGAACTTGATATTGGTTAACCAAAGAAGTTACACCTTCAACAACTAAAATGAAATAAACCAACCACAAATATAGAACATGAAGATAACAAAATCATCATGTGGCCAAAAAAATAATACCATATGCCTATATCCACATCATTTATTAAAAATAAATTACTCCTCATGTGCAACTTCTTCACATCATCCAAGCTACCTACTAATCAGGGAGAGTGGATAGGTTATCAAGAAACGGTAGAAGTTGAAGGGATAGATAGATAAGAAAGAAATATTTTGAGGACGTCGATAGTTGTGGCATCCAAATTTTCATGCTATATTTAGATATCGTTGCAACAAGAGTGAAATCTATTTTTAATACTTGTAATTAATTCGAGTGCAAACACAATTGTAGGAAGTTTTTGATGATTAATCCCACTACTTTATCATTCCATATTCTTCAATTTTTTTTTTAAAACTTCCCTATTTTTTTATCACAAACTTTATTTATATCTTCTAATGGTTAATATACTTAATTGCCTAAGAAATTATAATTTTGAAATTTTGGACTTGATCCATGTTTCTTTATTTGCTAGAACATTTACGTGATTTATTTATATGGTTCTGATATATTATATTTATATTTGTTGGATAATGTATGTGATGTTCAAGTATATGATTTGGAGTATGATTGGATACATTACGCTTCAAGCATCTCGAGTTGCTAAATTTCTTTGAAATACTCTAAACCATTGGTATCATTTCATGTCCATTGTGTTTTCATAATATAGTATATTCTTGTTTCAAGAAGACACATTTTCTTTGGCCATCTGCAATGTATATCTATTGAGAATTGCATCCTAATATTTGAAGTTAAAACTTAATTTTCTGTTTTTTTATATCTCATTTAAATTTCGCATATGTATGATAAAGTTGGTATATGTTTGATAAAGTTAGATTGAGGTTCTTTGAAACTAAAGGAATTATATGTGCTTCTCCCTTTGCGTTATTCAAGTTTCCATTCTTATCCATTGATTTAAAGTTATTTTAATTATTTTATCTTTCCAAAAATATGTTATTAAGAGCTTGGGTTACCTCCTCTATCTACTATATTCTTTTAGAATATATTAAAGTTGGAAAGCTTTAAAATGCCATAAGGTTTTTTGGCACTATTCTTTATCAAATAGGTAACAACTCTCTCTAAATATATATGAGGCAGTAAGAGCCGACTGCCACCACCTCGTCGCGCTCTCTTGCTCACAGGATTGTTCAATTCCTCCTGCGAGCCGAATTAGCTCTTTAGATCCCCTGCTGGAATCCTCTGCTAAAACCTGATCCACACGTCCTTTAACTTCCTTCACGACCTTCTGCACTTTACTGTGACTTTTCCCCGACTCAATATCGGGGTTCGGGGTTTCGTGCTTCCCGCTATCGAGAGTCATTGTACTCTTTGATCCCCGATCACCGATGAGCTCCTTTTCATTGATGCACACCCCCTCTACCTTAGCTTTTGGTCCATGTGACCTCCTCGTATATGACTGCATTCATACTCTTCATCGGCGTTTCGGACTTTTCGATGCCAAGTTGCAAACGTCCTTTGGATCCGCGATCCTCCAATTCCCAACGTGCTTTAGCCCTCCAAGCTAAGCCCTGGACAATGCGACCACTATTCCCGTGATCATAGTCATGTCTCCCGTCGGGGCTACGGGGTTTCCAATGCCCAATTTCATATGTCTACGGGATTCCCGACTCCTTGAATCCCAACTCTCCGCTGCACTGACAGCTGGCTTCCACTATGGCTCTTTCCTCAGCTCTGATGTGCTGACAGCTGGCCCCCACTAATCGGGGTATCGCGTTTCGCGATTCCAAAAGGCGTAGACACCACGTCCACGGGATTCCTGATATCCCGATGGACCAAACACTGATGGATGACTTCTTTGTCGGAACTTTCCTGATGACGCCGATCTCCTCCAAGCATCCCTTCTAGATGGATGGTCTCGATTCCTCCAGGATTTGGAGACTTGTGACGTCCTAACTCCTTCAACCTCATGAACTCCGATTTCCCTATGACTGCTATGCCGAATCTCTTCGGTTCTCTGACACCTATTCCTCTGAATGGACAGCTTAGATTATGTCGGGGTTTTCGACCTGGATTTCTCCGATCTCTTGTCGACAGAAATGATGATTTCCCGATGCGCCTCAATACCAACGGGCGCTCGATCTCCACCACATGTCTCTGCTAACGGACGGTCCAGATCGCTCTGGTGTTTCGAGACTTGAAGTGTCTCGATTTCCTTGCTCTCGAGACTCTCGATTTCCTGATCGCTGAACTCTCGATGGTAACCTTCGTGCAACTCCTGTCCAATCTGATGGCTGACGGGATTTCTGAGTGAGATCCGATGGATGACGGTCTCCTCCTTCTGTAGGCTCCTCCTGAGCTTCTCCTGGACATGGAAATCAATGATCTAGATCTCTCTCCTCCGCCGATCCGACAGCTGCTGTGCTCTCCTGAGATTCCTACGCACTTTCTCCCATACTTGGAAGAATTTCACGTCGTCAAAGACCTCGACCTTTACTTCGTCTCCGCGAACTCCACGACTGTGAGTTCTGCTATGTGTATGAGAACATTGCCCTTTCCGAGCTTGTGTCTTTTAATCCTCAAAGGATTATCCCAACTCCTGCACTCCTTGCAGATTCTTCAGATGCACTCGTTGGTGCTATCCATCCTGAGATTTTGCAAACACTCAGACCCCTAAGGGATTTTTTCCCTCTTCTCCCTCAGATGGAGAAATTGACGCCTTCCTAGCTGTCCTTCGCTCAAGCAACCTCTTGTTGAGTCTTCTGGGTATTCAGTAACCCAATGAAGACCCCTCAGTGGCTTCTTCCTCTAAGTTCCAAAACTCAAAGAGTTCTCTTCACTTTTGTGCCTATCTGCACACTTCCTCGATGCCCTCCTGGCGGAGTATCTTCTCCATGGAACGTTCAGCAGTTCTATCCCTTCTGTGCACCCTTTGCACCTGCTGAATTCCCTCCTAGAAGAGCTCTCAGAATCCTCAGTGATTCTATTCCTCCTTCAAACTCTCAGTAGATTTCTTCTTCTGTTCACTCCTTGCACCTGCTCAATGCCCACCTGGCAGAGTCTTTACAGAATCCACAGCAGAATTCTGTGTGTAGCTGTGTCTCTCATACATAGCCTTGCGCCCAAGGTATTCAACAACCTTGAGGTCTTTCTCCTGAGTTGTTGACTCCATCTCTTGTGCCTCTGAACGCCTTTGTCTGAACCCGCAGTGTTCAGAAGTGCATCCTCAATGCACCGGTATTCAGAGACCGCAGTACTCTGTCACACCCTCCTGGCATGAAAAATCAAATACATTCACCCTGGAAGTCAAACACACTACTGCAAATGCCAATCTAATACACATACATTCATAGCATATGGAAGAACGCACACAGACATCCATTCAACACAGAACATATGCAGGAAAAAATGCTTCTGATTATATTAAAATGGCAAATGCCTATATTTACAATGGTGTTCCCGAGCTCTCTCTGGCTCTTCTCTTCTACAACCATCCTTACTCAAAATGAGATATGAAAATCTCTTTTACCTGAGGGGAATCTTTGGGCGCTTCCCTCCAGGTCTACCTACTCTATTCAATTACATTGAATGGGTTGTCTAGTCCAGAATCGGACCTAGATCTCAGTCGATCTACCTAATGCCTACAAAAAGGCATGGCTTCTATGGCTCACCAGCCTACAACATTTAATTACATTGAATTCAAATTTTAAATGAGGCTACGCCTCTCTTCAGCGCGCGATTTGAATTCGCTGGCACGACTGGATGGTTGGTTTGTTGACGTGGAGAGATTCTCCCACGTCAAACTCCTCAGCTGCAAAATCATGAGCTCCTGCTCATGCGCTTCCCCTCTAAGCTGTTGGAAATCCTCCCGGATCCCAAACAAATCTCTGGAGCTTCCCATTTGCTCCATCCTGCTGCTGCTGCTGTTTCTGCTGCGGCGCTGCTACTGCTTCTTTCCTTCTGCTCAACAACTCCTCGCTGGCAGTCTCTGCTGACCCTAACATCAGCCTTCTAATCTCCTCGATCGTTGTATCCAACTGCTCCAGTGGCTGGTCCTGCTCATGCAGTCTCCTCAGCTGCAAAAATTTTCTGCATTTGGGCAGGTTGCTATGATCTCCCATGCCATCTTCTTCATCTTCATCGGTGGCCTCAAGTTGCCACTTTGTTGTAGACTTCAGCTCTGCACTCTCCCTCTGACTGACTTGTTGTTCAGTCACCTTCCCTGACAGTTCAACTTCTATCAGTTCTCTTGTTGGCCCTGGATTGTTCAGCCAATCCTCCAACATCTCTAGCTCCATCTCCCATGGAGTGATAACTTTACCTGCCTGCTCCTTGGCTTCCTTTGTTGCTAGCTTCAATGCTATAGCTCTTTCAGCTTTCTGGCTGAATATGCTGAGACACTCCTCAGAATGCTCATTCTCCTCTTTCTCTGCCTCTGCTTGTGCTTGGGCAGCCTCAAACACCTACTCCAATTCCTTCTTGGCAGTCTCAGTCGATTGTTCTTTTGCTGTTGCTACACCTACAACACAGATTTCTGCCTCCTTCTGGGCACATGGTAGGAATATCCCAATTCCCCCAATCATCAGAAGATCATCTTGATCTTTCACCTCTATCAGCTGCATCTGTTGATCCAAGTCCATCTGATTTGTCATCTCCCCTGGCTGATTCCAACTCACTTCTAAGTTTATGAGACCCATAGATAGTCTCATCTGCTCATCCCCACCCACCTGGCAATATGGGATGTCTCTGCTGCCCTCATGGCATACTATGAGATCAACCAATCCCATCTTCATCACCAACCCCTGCTGAATTGAACTCGCCTCCGAGTCCATGAGACTTTCAGCTAGTCCCTCATTCTCATCTCTGCCCACCTGGCAATCTAAGATGCTTCCACTGCCCTGCTAGCAGTCTTCGAGATCCCGCAGTGACCTCTTATCATTGCCCAGCTGGCAATGCAAAGTTTCATGGCTGTCCTCATGACAGTCCGTGAGATCTCCAGCTGATCTCAACTCATTTCCCTCCTGGAAAATGGGAATTTCTACTTCTCTTCCCTCTTGGTAGTTCTTGAGATTCTCAGTTGATCCCCATTCAAATTATTCATCGTCGAGACCTCTCCCAGTCTCTGGTTTACATACCTCATTCATCCTGTTAACAGACTCCGCTGTCATCTGACCATCAACTCCTTGACTGGTCATTTTTCCTTTGGCTTCTTTCATGGGCCATTCATATACCCATCTCAGATCCTTATCCTGCCTTATCTTCAATTCGAGCCTCGCCATTTCTCTTTTTATATATGCGAGCTCTTCATCCATGTCCTCTTGGCTCCATAGCTCTCTCCTCCCAGCATACCTATGGCCTTCAATAGCCATGATGCTGCTTCTATTTGCCTTCCTGGCAAATCCGCTGTTGTCACTCCGCATCCCTGAGTGTTCCAGCTTCATCCTCCTACAGTCTCCCTGACTATCTTCTGGACTGTTGCCTCCCTGCAAACAAATCTTACAGAGTCTCCAGCGCTCTGTCTTCTTTAACCTCAAATATACAGATGAATTTTCGGCTCTGATACCACTTGACGCAGGAAGAGCCAACTGCCACCACCTCGTCATGCTCTCCTACTCACAGGATCGTTCAATTCACCCTGTGAACCGAATTAGCTCTTTAGATCCCTTGCTGGAATCCTCTGCTAAAACCTGATCCACAGGTCCTTTAACTTCCTTCACGGCCTTCTACACTTTACCGTGACTTTTCCCCAACTGAATATCAGGGTTTGGGGTTTTGTGCTTCCTACTGTCAAGAGTCACTGTACTCTTCGATCCCTGATCACTGATGAGCTCCTTTTCACCGATGTGCACCCCTTCTACCTTAGCTTTTGGTCCATGTGACCTTTCAGTATATGACCACAGTTATACTCTTCATCGGGGTTTCGGACTTTTTGATGCCAAGTTGCAAACGTCCTTTGGATCTACGATCCTCCGATTCCCGACGTGCTTTAGCCCTCCAAGCTAAGCCCTGGCCAATGCGACCACTATTACCGTGATCATAGTCCTGTCTCCCGTTGGGGCTACGGGGTTTCCAATGCCCAATTTCATATGTCTATGGCATTCTCGACTCCTTGAATCTCGACTCTCTGTTGCACTAGCAGCTGGCTTCCACTATGGCTCTTTCCTCAGCTCTGATGTGCTGACATCTTGCCCCCACTGATCGGGGTATCGCGTTTCATGATTCCAAAAGGCATAGGCACCACGTCCACGGGATTCCCGATATCCCGATGGACCAAACACCGATGGACGACTTCTTTGTCGGCCCTTTCCGGATGACGCCGATCTCCTCCATGCGTCCCTTCCAGATGGACGATCTCGATTCCTCTGGGATTTCAAGACTTGTGATGTCCTAACTCCTTCAACCTCAGGAACTATGATTTCCTGATGACTGCTATGCCAACTCTCTTCGGATCTCTGACACCTATTCCTCTGAATGGATGGCTCAGATTATGCCAGGGTTTTCGACCTGGATTTCCCCGATCTCTTGTCCACAGAAATGTCGATTTCCCGATGCACCTCAATACCGACGAGCGTTTGATCTCCGCCATGTGTCTCTGCTAACGGACGGTCCATATCACTCCGGTGTTTCGAGACTTGAAGTGTCTCGATTTCATTTCTCTCGAGACTCCCGATTTCCCAATCGCTGAAGTCCCGATGGTAACCTTCGTGAAACTCCTATCCAATCCGATGGCTAACGGGATTTCTGAGTGAGATTTGACAGCTAATGGTCTCCTCCTTATATAGGCTCCTTCTGAACTCCTCCTGGACGTGGAAATCAACGGTCCATATCTCTCTCCTCTGCCGATACGATGGTTGCTGTGCTCTCCTGAGCTTCCTACACACTTTCTCCTAGNAGCGTTTGATCTCCGCCATGTGTCTCTGCTAACGGACGGTCCATATCACTCCGGTGTTTCGAGACTTGAAGTGTCTCGATTTCATTTCTCTCGAGACTCCCGATTTCCCAATCGCTGAAGTCCCGATGGTAACCTTCGTGAAACTCCTATCCAATCCGACAGCTAACGGGATTTCTGAGTGAGATTCGACAGCTAATGGTCTCCTCCTTATATAGGCTCCTTCTGAACTCCTCCTGGACGTGGAAATCAACGGTCCATATCTCTCTCCTCCGCCGATACGATGGTTGCTGTGCTCTCCTGAGCTTCCTACACACTTTCTCCTAGACTTGGAAGAATTTCACGTCCTCAAAGACCTCGACCTTTACTTCGTATCTGCAAACTCCACGACTGTGAGTTCTGCTATGCATATGGGAACGCTGCCCTTCCTGAGCTTCTGTCCTTGAATCCTCAAAGGATTATCCCAACTCCTGCAATCCTTGTAGAGTCGTCAAATGCACTCGCTGGTGCTATCTGTCTTGAGCTTTTGCAAACACTCAGACCCCTAAGGGATTTTGTCCCTCTTCTCCCTCAGATGGAGAAATTGACGCCTTCCTAGTTGTCCTTCGCTCAAGCAACCTCTTGCTGAGCCTTCTGGGTATACAGTAACCCAACGAAGACCCCTCAGTGGATTCTTCCTCTAAGTTCCAGAACTCAAAGATTTCTCTTCACTTCTGTGCCTATCTACACATTTCCTCGACGCCCTCCTGACGGAGTATCTTCTCCACAGAACGTTCAATAGTTCTGTCCCTTCTGTGCACCCTTTGCACCTACTCAATTCCCTCCTGGCATAGCTCTCAGAATCCTCAGTGATTCTGTTCCTCCTTCAAACTCTCAGCAGAGTTCTTCTTCTATGCACTCTTTGCACCTGCTCAATGCCCACCTGGCAGAGCCTTTACATAATCCACAACAGAATTTTGTCTGCAACTGTGTCTCTCATACACAGCCTTGCCTCCAAGGTATTCAACGACCTTGAGGCCTTTCTCTTGAGTTGTTGACTCCAGCTCTTGTGCCTCAGCACGCCTTTGTCTGGACCCGCAGTGTTCAGAAGTGCATCCTCAGTGCACCGGTATTCAGAGACCGCAGTACCCTGTCACGCCCTCCTGGCATGAAACCTCAAAGACCTTCACCCTAGAAGTCAAACACACTCCTGCAAATGCCAATCTAATACACATACATTCACAACATATGGAAGAATGCACACAGAAATCCATTCAACACAGAACATATGCAGGAAAAACTGCTTCTGATTATATTAAAATGGCGAATGACTATATTTACAATGGTGTTCCCGAGCTCTCTTTGGCTCTTCTCTTATACAACCATCCTTACTCAAAATGAGATATGAAAATCTCTTTTACCTGAGGGGACTCTTTGAGCGCTTCCCTCCAGGTCTACCTACTCTATTCAATTACATTGAATGGGCTATCTAGTCCAGAATCAGACCTAGATCTCAGTCGATCTAGCGTTAAAGCCAATCTACCTAACACCTGCACAAAGGCACGGCTTCTATGGCTCACCAACCTACAACATTTGATTACATTGAATTTAGATTTTAAATAAGGCTATTCCTCTCTTCAGCACGCGATTTGAATTCGCTGGCATGGTTAGCTGGATGGCTGGTTGACGTGGAGAGATGCTCCTGCATCAAACTCCTCAGCTGCAAAATATGAGCTCCTGCTCATGCGCTTCCCCTCTAAGATGTTTGAAATCCTCCCGTATCCCAAACAAATATCTGGAGCTTCCCATCAACTCCATCCTGCTGCTGTTGTTTTTTCTGCTGCATCGTTGCTACTGCTTCTTTCCTTCTGCTCAGCTGCTCCTCGATGGAAGTCTCTGCTGACCCTAACATCATCCTTCTGATCTCCTCGATCACTGTATCCAACTGCTCCATTGGCTAGTCATGGTCATGCAGTCTCCTCAGCTGCAAAAATTTTCTGCAACTGGGCAAGTCGCTATGATCTCCCATGCCATCTTCTTCATCTTCATCGGTGGCCTCAAGTTGCCACTCTACTGCAGAATTCATCTCTGTAGTCTCCCTTTGACTGACTTGTTTTTGAGTCACCTTCCCTGACAGTTCAACTTCTGTCAGTTCTCTTGCTGTCCCTGGATTGTTCAGCCAATCCTCCAACATCTCTAGTTCCATCTCCCATGGAGTGATAACTTTACCTGTCTGCTCCTTGGCTTCCTTTGCTGCTAGCTCCAATGCTACAACTCTTTCATCTTCCTGGCTAAATATGTTGAGACACTCCTCATAATGCTCATTCTCCTCTTCGTCTGCTTATGATTGTGCTTGGGCAGCCTCAAACACCTGCTCCAATTCCTCCTTGACAGTCTCAGTTGACTGTTCTTCTGTTGTTGTTTCACCTGCAACACAGATTTCTACCTCCTCCTGGGCACATGGTAGGAATATCCCAATTCCCCCAATCATCAGAAGATCATCCTGATCTTTCACCTCTGTCAGTTGCATCTGCTGATCCAAGTCCATCTTCTCTGTCAACTCCCCTGGCGGATTCCAACTCACTTCTGAGTTTATGAGACTCACATATAGTCTCATCTGCTCATCCCTGCCCACTTGGCAATATGGGATGTCTCTACCCCCCTCTTGGCAGACTATGAAATCAATCGATCCCATGTTCATCAGCAACCCCTACTGAACTGAGCTCGCCTCCGAGTCCATGAGACTTTCAGCTAGTCCTGCATTCTCATCTCTGCCCACCTGGCAGTCTGAGATGCTTCTACTACCCTCCTGGCAGTCTTTGATATCTCGTAGTGACCTATTATCATTGCCCAGCTGGCAATGCAAAGTTTCCTATCTGTCCTCATGACAGTCCGTGAGATCTTCAGCTGATCTCAACTCATTTCCCTCCTGGCAAATGGGAATTTCTACTTCTCTGCCCTCCTGGAAGTTCTTGAGATCCTCAGTTGATCCCCATTCAAATTCTTCATCGTTGAGACCTGTCCCAGTCTCTGGTTTACATACCTCAACCATCCTGTTAACAGCCTCCACTAGCATCTGACCATCAACTCCTTGACTGGTCATTTTTCCTTTGGCTTCTTTCATGGGCCATTCATATAGCCATCTCAGCTCCTTATCCTACCATATCTTCAATTTGAGCCTTGCCATTTTTCTTTTTATATATGCGAGCTCTTCATCCATGTCCTCTTGGCTCCATAGCTCTCTCCTCCCAGCATACCTATGACCTTCAATAGCCATGTTGCTGCTTCTATTTGCCTTCCTGGAAAATATGTTGCTATCACTCTGCATCCCTGAGTGTTCCATATTCATCCTCCTATAGTCTGCCTGACTGTCTTCCGGACTGTTGCCTCCCTACAAACAAATCCTTATAGAGTTTGCAGCGCTCTGTCTTCTTTCACCTGAAATATACAGATGAATTTCCAGCTTTGATACCACTTGGCACAGTAAGAGATGACTGCCACCACCTCGTTGCGCTCTCCTGCTCATAGGATCGTTCAACTCCTCCTGTGAGCCGAATTATCTCTTTAGATCCCCTGCTGGAATCCTCTGCTAAAACCCGATCCACAGGTCCTTTAACTTCCTTCACGGCCTTCTGCACTTTACTGTGACTTTTCCCCGACTCAATATCGGGGTTCGGGGTTTCGTGCTTCCTGTTGTCGAGAGTCACTGTACTCTTCCATCCCCGATCACTGATGAGATCCTTTTCTCTGATGCACACCCATTCTACCTTTTCTTTTGGTCCATGTGACCTCCCCGTATATGACCGCAGTCATACTCTTCATTGGGGTTTCGGACTTTTCGATGCCAAGTTGCAAACATCCTTTGGATCCGCGATCCTCCAATTCCTGATGCGCTTTATCCCTCCAAGCTAAGCCCTGGCCAATGCGACCACTATTCCCGTGGTCATAGTCCTGTCTCCCATCTGGGCTACGGGGTTTCCAATGCCCAATTTCATATGTCTACGGGATTCCCGATTCCTCGAATCCCAACTCTCCGCTGCAGTGACAACTGGCTTCCACTATGGCTCTTTCCTCAGCTCTGATGTGCTGACAACTGGCCCCCACTGATCGGAGTATCGCGTTTCGTGATTCCAAAAGGCGTAGACACCACATCCATGAGATTGCCGATATCCCAATGGACCAAACACTGATGGACGACTTCTTTGTCGGCCCTTTCCCGATGACGTGGATCTCCTCCATGCGTCCCTTCTATATGGACGGTCTCGATTCCTCTGAGATTTCGAGACTTGTGATGTCCTAACTCCTTCAACCTCAGGAACTTCGATTTCCCGATGACTGCTATGCCGACTCTCTTCATGTCTTTGACACCTGTTCCTCTGAACAGACGACTCAGATTATGCCGGGGTTTTTGACCTGGATTTCACCGATCTCTTGTCCATGGAAATGTCGATTTCCCGATGCGCCTCAATACCGATGGGCGCTCGATCTCTGCCACGTGTCTCTACTAACAGACGGTCCAGATCGCTCCGGTGTTTCGAGACTTGAAGTGTCTCGATTTCCTTGGTCTTGAGACTCCCGATTTCCCGATCGCTGAAGTCCCGATGGTAACCTTCGTGCAACTCCTCTCCAATCCAATGGCTGACGGGATTTCTAAGTGAGATCCGACCACTGACGGTCTCCTCCTTCTGTATGCTCCTCCTGAGCTCCTCCTAGACGTGGAAATCAACGGTCTAGATCTCTCTCCTCTGCCGATCCGACGGCTATTGTGCTCTCCTGAGCTTCCTACGCACTTTCTCCCAGACTTGGAAGAATTTCACATCCTCAAAGACCTTGACCTTTACTTCGTCTTTGCGAACTCCATGACTGTGAGTTCTGCTGTGCATATGAGAATGCTGCCCTTCTTGAGCTTCTATCTTTGAATCCTCAAAGGATTCTCCCAACTCCTACACTCCTTGTAGAGTCTTCAGATGCACTCACTGGTGCTATCCGTCCTGAGCTTTTGCAAACAATCAGACCCCTAAGGAATTTTGTCCTTCTTCTCCCTTAGATGGAGAAATTGACGCCTTCCTGGTTGTCCTTCACTCAAGAAACCTCTTGCTGAGCCTTATGGGTATTCAGTAACCCAGGGAAGACCCCTCAGTGGATTCTTCCTTTAAGTTCCAGAACTCAAAGAGTTCTCTTCACTTCTGTGCCTATCTGCACACTTCCTCGATGCCCTCCTAGCGGAGTATCTTCTCCATGGAACGTTCAACAGTTTTGTCCCTTCTGTGCACCCTTTGCACCTGCTCAATGCCCTCCTGGCAGAGCTCTCAGAATCCTCAGTGATTTTGTTCCTCCTTCAAACTCTCAGCAGAGTTCTTCTTCTGTGCACTCCTTGCACCTGCTCAATGCCCACCTGGCAGAGCCTTTATAGAATTCACAGCAAAATTCTATCTGCAACTGTGCCTCTCATACATAGCCTTGCCTCCAAGGTATTCAACAACCTTGAGGTCTTTCTCCTGAGTTGTTGAATCCATCTCTTATACCTCAGCATGCCTTTGTCTGAACCCACAGTGTTCAAAAGTGCATCCTCAGTGCACCGATATTTAGAGACCATAGTACTCCGTGACGCCCTCTTGGCATGAAACCTCAAACATCTTCACCCTGGAAGTCAAACAAACTCCTGCAAATGCCAATCTAATACACATACATTCACATCATATGTAAGAATGCACAGAGACATCCATTCAACACAGAACATCGCAAGAAAAACTGCTTCTGATTATATTAAAATGGAAAATTCCTGTATTTACAATGGTGTTCCTGAGCTCTCTCTGGCTCTTCTCTTCTACAACCATCCTTACTCAAAATGAGATATGAAAATCTCTTTTACATGAGGGGACTC
>JASDQU010011856.1:27353-49584 GCA_032191745.1 Picea mariana | reverse complement strand
TAATAGTTTCAGATCATTTCATCAAATATTTTGTGTGGGGCACTCTCTACAAGGTTGCTCTCTAGAATAAGCCAGAATTCAGCAAGGTATGCCATTTTTTCTATAACTCCTTGTCTTAGAGGTTCCAAGTAGTGCCACTTGGAGGAATTGCATAAAACACACTGAAGAACATTTTTTATCAGTTTCATATCTTTATACATTATAGGTTCAAAGTTATGATTACTTCAAGTTAGGGTTGTTGACTAATCCAAAACTAGGCATGTGAGACTAAAGAAAAGTTTGATGAAAATGCTAGTTTCTTGCTGTTAAATTTAATGAAAGTTTGCAGAAATGTGATCAGAAACACCGGGTCTATTACAGAGCTACAAATCAGATTTTGATGATGAAATTTATGAGGGATTTTGGTTGAGGTACATGTTGAGTACATGGTTGAGACAATAGTTGATGAGTTGGCACATACATGAAGTGTATAGTTGATGATGTTGGTACATATTGACGAGCCATAGTTGATGAACAGTTGACACATGATTGGTACATACTTGGTACATCATTGGATGCACTTGTTTATGGTACATGTTGATTACAGGTTGGTGCATGGTTGGTGCACTTGTTTATGGTACAGGTTGATTACAGGTTGGTGCATGGTTGATGCATTTGTTTATGGTACAGGTTGATTACAGGTTGGTCCATGGTTGATGCACTTGTTTATGGTACAGGTTGATTACAGTTTCATGCATGGTTGATGCATGGTTCATATTTATTGGTACAGGTTTACAACGATATATCTCACAGTGATCGTGTGACAGTGGTTCCATCATTCTACTTCTACTTCAGGGTGGTAGGACGGGGCAAGGACAGGTGGTTGTAGCCACCTTCCGATTGTAGATGGAGAACATTGGGGGTTGTAGCCTCCTTCTGGTTGTAGCCAGAGATTTGGGGAGTTGGAGCTTCCCTCAGGTTGTAGCCTGAGAAACTAGGGGGTTGGAGCCTCCTTCCAGTTTCAGCTAGAAAACAAAGGAAGTTGGTGCTTCCAATGAATGTAATTCTTTAAGACATATAAGAAAAAACATTCTGTGGTTTTTTCCCGATTTGGGTTTCCACGTAAAACACTGGTGTACTGTGTATGTGTATGATTGTTCATTTCTTCATTGCTTATTTACTCTGCAGTTATTGGATAATAATGCTTCATTGATATAGCACTTGGATTATATGGTTAAAAGGGATTAAATTTCTCTATTACTGATTCACCCCCCCTCTCAGTAATCCAACAACTGGTTCTCTAAATATGAAAAGTATAACGGAGGTGATGTTTGTTGAATCGACAAAAATAATCATATGATATGGAAAGGTCAAGTTGTATCTCAAGGAAGGAAGGATTAGAAAACTCCCATGTGATTTTCACATTCCATATCTCATTAGAAACTTGATATCCATAAGTAAGATGAGTTATGTAGGCATATACAATGCATTCGAAAAGGAAACTTGTAACACAGTTCAACGAGCAATGGTGTTAATGAGGGGAGTTTAGAATGGAAATGTATACAAGTTTTTGGGAAGAACAATTAGTAATGGGTGTAACATTTTTTTTGCTCTTGAGGGTGAAAAAGACAAAACCACTATGGTATCAAGAGAAAATGAAATACTATCGCATCGAATACTGGGACATATTGGAGAGAAGGGACTCCAGGCACTACATAGTATAGGTACAATTGAAGGTATGTATGATTTCACATTGGATTTTGATTTCTATGAGAATTTTATATGTGGTAAAGAGAATTGGGTAGGATTCTCATCTTGTTCTACAAGAGAAAATGGGATCTTATATTTAGTACACAATGATGTGTTTGTACCTGAGCCTCTTCCATCACTAGCTAAATATGTGTACTTTGTTTCATTAATTGATGATTTCTAAGAAATACATGGATTTTTTTTTTATGAAAGAGATCATATGTCTTTGTTAAATTTCAAGAGTTTAAGGGCCTTTTGGAGAATCAAAAATAAAATAAAATAAAGGTGTTGAGGATAGATAGTGGTGGAGAGTTCCTCAAGAATGAATTCGAGGAATTTTGTAAGAAGTGTGGTGTAGAAAGGGAGAAAACTATTCCATACACACCTCAACAAAATGTGTTGTAGAAAGGATGCATACGACACTAATGGAAATCTCAAGGAGTATGCTTACTGGTGTTGATTTAGGATTGGAATTATGGGTGGAGGTAGTGGGTACTACATATTACCTACTAAATAGATCACCCTCATTAATGTTGGTGGAAAAAACTATGCATGAGGCATAGAATGGTAAGAAATGTTATATTTTCTTTATTTACAAAGAAGTAAAGTCACCAATGTTCTTTTACTTCTTTAACATTTATGTATATATCATGTACTAAGAAATAAGAATAACATAAACAAGAGACAAAAGAACACAAGAGATTTGTCCTGGGAAAAACCCAACCAAACTTTCTTAGATATATTTTTTTTGCAATATTCCAACCATACATCAGTTCTAAAGATAAACATACAAGAAATAAACCCTAGCACTAGGATAAAAAAAAAGCTTGTGCTCCTAGCTACAACAGTAGCACCATAGAAGTAGAGCACCCATCCTCAGAGGGATAACACACAAGAGAAATCCTTCACCAATAATAACCAATCTCCAAGATGTCGTAGTAGATGTCTTCTCCTTGCCTCACATTGGCATTCCCTTATCCAATGAGTGAGTGAGAGTGTGAGTGTATCGAATAAGTTAGATATCTCCCTTATTTATATTCTCCAAGTCACCTTCCTAGCTGAATTCTTCCTTGAGAATCTTATTTTTCACTTTATTATTTTCCTTGTGAGATGAGTTCTCATCTGGGGTATTCTTCTGTTATTCAATGGTCTTCCTAGTATTCCATAATATTCTTCTCTTGTAAGAAATGTTGTCTATAATAAATTTCCTCCTGCAACTACCAAAACATCAAAACTCCCTCTTTTCTAGGGAAGTATATTTCCACGATGTCTCCATCTAGTAGTTCAATGACTACTCTGGAATCAACTAGTAGCACATAGATACTACCATGCCATCAATAGCTCAAATCGTTTTTCATGGTCTCCAATACTATGATGCAATCATATAGTAGCACATGGATACCCATATTGTCCAGTAGTACACAACTATTGTCATAGTCTAGTAGTCCACAACTACTAGCATACTCCTCCTAATTGTGATGTGATCAAACAGTAGCACACAACTACTTCCAAGCAGTCTGGTAGTCTCCATGGAAATCAGCTAGTAGCACACAACCACTATAATTCCATCCAATTTCCTTCCAAATCATAAGAGTACACAACTTTTTTCTAGTGGTACACAACCACCATTGTCGTAGTACACAACTACCATCCAATGATACACAATCACTGCCAATGGTACACAACCACGATAGTAGCACAAAACTATTGTTCAGTGATACACAATCACTGCCACTAGTACACAACCATAGTAGTAGCACACAACTACTGTCCAATGCTACACAATCACTGAGTTGTGACCACAACAAACCCCCTTTTTACTTTTTCTTTTACAAGGAAAAGGAAAAGGATCCCCTACTAAAACTTTGATCCTATTTCCTAATCCTCTATTGTTGGAGCCTATGCTATTTATTTTCCTACCTCAAGGGATTTTAGGGGTTCTATATTAGTTGATGATTGTATTTGATAGTGGTTGATTTCCTCTTTTGATATTATACTTTGAAAAAATTCTCCTCATCATTTTCTTCACTTTCAATACTTACTCATAAATTTTCTTAAAGGCAAGGAAATATTATGTTTCTGATGTGCTGGTGAATTTCATTTCAATCACATAATTGATTTTGTCTCTTTCTATGATTGTAGGAATAGGTTGGCATGATATAATTTCTTCATGAATTCTCTAGCATGGAAATGCATGTGGGGGAATCATTTGATCTTCTTGCCCTTTTATCCCTCCCTGTATTTATTTGAGCATTCCTTCTCTTTTCTTATATTATTTCTTTAATTAATCTTGTTATTTGGATTCTTCTATTTGATCGCTTTCCAATGCTTGTAACCCTAGTTAAATCCGACTTTTGGATCAAACGTTATGGATTCCCGAAGTTTCCTAAGTCTTCACTCACCTTTTCTACCTCATTTCCATGTGGCATCCATCTGGTTTATCCGTTCCTCTACCATATGATGTGGTGTTAATGTCACTAATGCATTACCCACCACCTGCCCTCTTTCTCATCAATATCTACCTATTTATTGTAATCCTAATCTACCAACCTCACTCCCTGACGACAATGTCATTGAACCTTATCATTGTTGCAACTTCCATCTCCCTAGCACTTGGACTCTCCCGAACCCATTGTCCGATGATGATGCCACCTATCCTATTTTGTCATCAGAGCTATATCTACTCATGGTTTTTGACCACCCCAACTCCATTCCCCGACGAATACATATCCAACAGCTCTTAGAAGCAAGATATCAACTACCCCTATCCCCTTGATGAATTGAGTTAACTGAAAGTTAACTAGCCCCCATTGTCGCTCAACCATCATGATGGCATCCTTAGACATGTGGCACTGCCATGACCTACCACACGTCCTTCCTCATCATCAATGATCGATAGTCATAGGTAATTATTCTATCCTTCCTCATCGTCAATGCTCCATTATGGTTAGTTACTTCCATAGTCATTGATGATCCATCATCATCGGTGCTCCTTCCATCCTTACTCCTCCCTCAAGTGGAGCCCTCTCTTGTCCCATCAAACAATCATCCATCAACTTGTATGATCTTCTGAGAACATCAGTTGCAATGTTGTCTAACCACCTCATCGTAGCATCACTCTCCCTCTTAGCCTTGCTTGAATGAAACCTAAGGAATTCCATAGCTATGATCACTCTCATTCATAATCAATTGATGACCCTCTCTACTCTCATGCAATCACAATATTATGCATGTTACCCCTCAGGACATGTTATATACCACGTTGACATCCTAATAACCCTGAATACTTGAATTTAGGAGGTGTGGAACTTTGACTTGCCTCTATCTATCTATCTATCTATCTATCTATCTATCTATTTATCTCTCTCTCTCTCTCTCTATATATATATATTGTATATAATTTTATTTGATTTTCATGTATTTGATTTTAATTAATCTTTTATTTAATTTTTGTAAATTATTTAATTTATTTTTACATGAATAAACAATAATTCACATTAAGAGCTAGGATTTAGTGTGCTTTTGTACATATATGCATTTTGTATTTTAAATCTTCATGTTCTTCATTTTTTTCCCTTTTTATCTATTATTTTTATTTTCATTTTTTAACTGAAATGTACAAGAGTTGGTGAATCATTGACGATCATCGTCGACGATTCCACCAATAGTTACCACACTCTCTCATCTCCATTCCCAATGATCACTTGAATTTAAAATATTATTTTGATTTTTACCCTGGAAAGCATTCTCCCTCTCATTGACCTCAATTATAATATGTTTGTTTTTAAAATACATGAAATGTTATATTTTAAATAAAATACCATGGGAGTGTAGTTTGGAGTGACTGACAAAAGAGATTGGAGTAATTTCATCGATGAAATGGTAAGTGTAGTCGCCAATGATGTGGAGTTGGGAGTGGGCCCCACCCATCGACGTCGATAAAATGAATAGAGTGGAGTTTAGGCCTAACATAATTTCGATGACGACATATGGGAAGGGGAGTTGTGTATTATGTTGTATTATTTCTTTTTTTGTATTTAATATTTTCTTTATTTTTATTATTTTTGTGTTTTATTCTTTTATTAATTATCTTATTTTAATTTTTAATTGTTTTACTTACTTTCCTTATTAATTTAAATTTTGTTTATTTATTTAAATTAATTCTTTGTTTTCGTAGATTAATTAGTTTTTCGTAGGATAGACAAATAAGGAATGCAAATTGGCCTAATAGTTAAAAACCTGTGTTTCATCCTAGAAGGTCACAGGTTCAAATCTAGTGGAGGGTAGGATATTTTTTGTAAATATTGCTTTTGATTGATTAAGGGTAAATTTTATTTTTAACTTTGTAAATAACATTTTTTTCTATTTTTTCATTTTTTCATTGTATCAGATTTCATTTTTCATTATTTTCTTTATTTAAAAAGAGGGAAAATTAGAAAAAATCACACTACAAGCCACAAGTCCCATACCCAGACAAGTTATATTCACACTATCCATAAGGGATAAACCTTTTAAGAAACTAATTTTCAAACTCTCTCATGCATGTGGGACGTCTTTTTCAGGATGAACATCAATGGTTAAGATTCACCCACGGGCTAAATCAATTGATGTTGAGGTACAATTTTTAAACGTCCATAACATTTGCTACATGTGTCAGAATGAATCCCATTGTACCTCGTTGGAAAGTTATAGGACATAGGAACACATTAGTATAGGTATCCATGCTAGGAAGGTTCAAAAAGATGGTAAAAAATGCAACAAACAAACACCCACGAATTTGAGGGGAAATTGGCCATACAAACTTCAAGAAGCCATAGTTGGAGCTACGAGTGATAAAATCAATCCCAAGAGAGCTCAATGGAAATATATAAGAGAGAAGAATAGGATGGTATAGAAAGTGCTAGGATATTGAGAGTTGCATGGTATGGAAATGTGAAACACAGAAAGAACCCAAATTTGGATGGAAAATTGGATATGACCACTTCAAACAATCATATCTTGAGATCAATGAAATCAAACCAAAAATAGGTCAATGGAAAGTTGAAACAAAGAATATAAATCCAAAATGATCACATTCTATAGGTCGAAGCTAGAAATGCCCAGAAATTTCTGCGAAAGAGAAGATAACACCAATGGGAAGAGTCAATGATTGTTTTTCAATAAATATCATTTGTAAAGTGGCATAGGACAAAAGTAACCACCCAGGGGTCTCTTCATATTCTATTTGTAACTCCCACATCCATATTTTCGAAATGTAAAAATGAAATTGGGGGGAAATTAAACAAATATCCATGGGAACTGAAAAATTCTCTCTCTTCTCTTATAAATGAGAACTGATAGTAGACAAGTGTGGATTTTTCCCTTTGTAACAAAAGATGGTACTATTTTCTCTGATTAATAAAGAGGAGGAATTTCAGAAATTTGTCGCTTTGATGGATGTAGTAGATATTATTATTTATGCATTTATATTTTTCTTGAGTAGATAGGATTATGTTGTATGAATTATTTCTACACTTTGTTATGTTTACTCATGTTGTCACATGTTTCTTCATGGGTACAAAAATGATGTTATAGAGGTATTGTGCAACTATTTTTTGATGCATTTGTAGAATTGTTGTCTTCATTTATCATTGGAATATGTGAAATATTTATGGTTCTGATGGTGTTATATTTTACTGTACCCATTCTTCTATTTTATCTCCCGGGATAGGTTAGAGTTATTTAGATTAGATTAGTTAGTTTTTAGTTAGTTTATCCTTAGTATTATTTAGAACGCTTTAGGGGGAAGTCCATTGTCTTTCCCCTTTTATTTGTTTTAATTATGAGTCATAGTGAGGACCATAAAATCATTGGAAACACTACACCAAATGAGAGTAGGTCTGGTTGGGACCTGCCATCAGGCATTTTCCTTCATCTGCTTAACAGGTCATTTGGACCTACCAACAAAAATGGTGCTAAAAGGAGGGTCAGATCGCAAGGTAATCCTATGCATTCGTTCTTGTTAATTTTTTCTTTAATTTACTAATGGATCCATCTAAAATCCATGTATGGAGGTGTCTTTCTGGTACTCTACCTCCTAAACCTCCTAGAAATATTTTACATTTATTGTCACAACTTAAATTTGATGGCAAGAGTGAAGTATATGCATCTGAACATGCTTTTAATTTCTGTAAACTTTGTTCCTCTCAGTTTATTACTGATGGTAATGTCATTTGTAGGTTAGTCAGTCTTAGTTTCTTAGGTCAGGTCAAGAGTTGGTGCGATACTTTGTCAAATGCCTCTATTCACACATGGGAACAATTTATGCATAATTTTTTCCATGCATTTGAGAGTTATGATTATGATAAATTGTGTGCAAAAATTTTAGAGCTTAAGAAGAGTGAAGACCAATCTCTTACAGATTTTATCATCAGATTTACTCATCTTTTCTATAGGTTTCCTTTTTATAATAGGCCTTCTAATAGTGATGTGATTTATTGTTTATTTTCTTTTACTAATGAGACAAAACAACTAGTGGATGAAGAATCTAAATCATGTTTTAATGTTCCTGTACATGTTGATTTAGATTTAAATGAAAATATTGTAAATTTTAATCCTTTAGTTGGACATCATATGTCCAGATATTTATTTATTGTGGGGGATATAGATTATATATGAAAAACAAAACTGGAATAAGAATGTGTATAATCTCACCACTCCATTCCCCCTTTCTTTCCTTCTGACTAAAAAGAGACCTTTTGTGTTTTAAATTCAAGTTCATATTTTTTTGTAGTTGGCCAAGAGGAGGGTTCTCGTATTGATAATGAGACACTTCAGGTCAAACGGATGGTTATGTCAGACTCTCATTATCCTATCTCATATTTTCCATCATAAGAAATGGAGGGAGATATGGTGAAAAACTTGAAAGTTGGTCACTTTGTTAATGAATAAACTACGAACACTCGTGAAATTAATTCTTCCTCACCCATGGATAATTTGGAATTAGTTCCTCTTGATTTGGATTTTCCTACTATTACAAATTATGCTTGTATAAAGGAAATGGAGATAGAATGTTTTCCTATTGGTGATGGATTATTTATCAAGACTTCTTGTTCCAAGAATTCATATTGTACAGGAGAAAAGGAACCACGCTGATCTTTTCACTCAAGGAGAAGAAATAAACATACAAGACATACCTCTTGTAACACAACGACCCACTTCTTGTTTACAAGAAAAAAACCATCTTCGGGAAGAACATGTTGATTATAAAACCACGCCTAGTATGTATCCCACTGATTCACAATCATCCAATGATGTTTTTAAAGAGGATGAACTACCATTCAGGGAGCCACTTTATGAAAATACCTCTTGTTCTAGAGAATATTTTTATTCTCTAAATTATTCCACTTATATCTATTTATATCCTAACCTTTTTAATGGTTTAACTTTGCAGGAACCCACCCATTGTTCTATTCAAATAAATTAAATGGGGTAAGCCATTTTTGAAGTAGTGGAGGGTGGTGATAGGTGTATGGAAGATAGAGGGGATAAAATCTCTTCCCATGAATTGATTAGAACCAAGTCTTATCATCCTTTTTCATGGGAAGAGTAGAATTATGTAGCAAATGTATCATATGATCCCATTGGTCTATCTCAAGTAGTTGGTTGCTTGAAGTGTGAGTCTATGGAGGATTTCCAAGATAATGAGGCACTTCGGTCTATGCTGATGGTTATGTCAGACCCTTATTCTTTTTTTCTTTTCTTCAGTCATAAATGACTTTATTAGCATGAAGACTCTCTCACCGAGCACACTTTACACATATGTTATGCACGATTTTCATTTGGTATGCTACTTTCCTTTTAACTCCCTCCATCAACTCTATGATAGTCATGGTAAATTTTATGATAGAATGAAGCATGGTTGGAGAAATATTACATGGATATATTTCCCATGAATTATCAATATGGCAATTTTACTATGGTGAATAGAGTTTATCATGAGTTAATTTTTCTTACTTTTAGTCGATTCTCATTCCAATATTTCTCACTAATATTTTGTATTGAATATATGTTTGCATGCCTGGGGTTACTTGGATGGCTACATTGGCATTATCACTTTACATATTTCATTTTTCAGCCATTGTAGCATGGAGTAAGAGTAAAATAGAATAGACTAATGTCTTTCCTTTTAACAATTTAGCTTTGCTTCCTAGTTTTTTTTAATTAGTTCTCTATTTTCCTTTTATTTTATTTACTATCTGATGATCACTAAGTGAATTATCAACAAATGTGGAAATAAATATAAGTTTTTACACACTAATTTTCCTTTGATTAGATATTTTTATTTAAGTTTGATATGGGAAAATTTACTTCATTTCATTCTCAAAATTTTCCATGTGTTGGGCAATTGCTAGATCACTAATTTTTATGCATGATCACTATGTCAAATCATTTCCAATGCATTGTAGCATCTTGTAAGTGGAGTATTTTAAATTAAGACACTATTCATTCCCTCATGTAATGAAAATGAACACTCAGATTTGTCCTATATTCACATCTACATGATTCTAATTGTAAAATTTTGCTTGTTTGATATCCTTTTTAAGTTTTGATTTTGATGTCCCATACACATTGAAACTAAATTCTGAGTATTCAAAACTCTTCCCATCTAAAATTCAAGCCACTCCAAATCTATGTAATTTCCTTAGATGATTATTTTTCCTTGGGTTTGGAGTTATCCGAATATTTTCTTTCTCGCTCACTCTTTTCTTTGATCACTTTCAACTCACATTAATTTTATGCATAGACTTTTTGTATAATAAGCTGAGTTGATTTTTATTTCGTTTTAGTTATTTTCTGGTAGCACCTTTAGCTTTGATTTTTAGGCATTGGCTGTCATTTTCCTATGATCTATTCAATGGATCTTTTAAGTATGAGTCTTTTGTTTATGTTGTATCTTTCTTCACCCAAGCTTCCTCTCTTATACAAAAACAATAAATATTCTTTCAGGATTCCTAAAAACATGTTTTTGACATTCTGGAGAGCATGGTAATTTAAATATTTTGTTGATATCCTTTTCAAAAAATTGCTTGGGAACCCATATTTTTATTCCTCAATCCAATAATTGACAAAAAACTCAATCTTAGCACAACCAATTAATTAAGTTTTCAATTTGATTTTTATAACTAATGTTTGTTGGTGGACTGGTATCATCAAAAGATGGATGGGATTGAAGTCCCATGGTATTGTTTGATTAATTTGATTGAATTTGATTTCAGGAACAAAACATTGTCTCCAGAGATCCAAATCTCACAACAATCATGACATTAAAGTCATTTGGTAAAAGTAATTTTTAAGGTTGGGAAAATGTCTTGTGCAACCACCAACTCTGAATTATTCTTTTTTATTGAAAGCAACTTAGGGAAGTGTTAATATAAAATTGGTTTCATAGATTCCTTTACGAAATTTTTGTCACCAACTCAATAGCTGACCATAAATATATTTTTTGTTTTATGCTCATTTTGTTTTCTGATCTAGTTGTTTTTTGGAGTCATTTTAATGACTATTTTGATTAACTCCATAACTGTGATTTTCCTCTTTTATTTATTAGATTGAATTATTGGGATCAACGTGGTTATTGATGATATTTTATAGAAAAGATAAAATGGTGCTTGAGTGAGAAATATGAAATGCAATTTTTGTTATTGGAAAATTCCACATTTTTAAAATTGCAAGGAATCACTTATGTCAAGAAATATTAAGAGCATTTGGGTTATGGAATATTACATGAAATTGGCTTTTGATAAGTTTTTTTGACTGAGAATCTACACCAACCTATTTTTATAGGTTCCCCAGAGATTGTTTTGTCGCCCTCAATGAAAGAAATTGGATTGGAGAATTGTGTCACAAATATTTTACACTAGATAAACAATTCTTGTAATCTGGTTTGTTTTTCATTTCAGATTAGAAACTATGGGAGTTTTCTCTGTTGGGATTGATATCAAATGGTTACCATTTATTGGCTAGTTATTTTCCTTGGCTTATTTTTTTTTAATTTTCACTGAAACACTATCTTTGTTGCTACAACAAATTTGTTGCTTGTTGTTGGGTTTTATTTTTATTTTTCAGTGAGTTTTATTTATTTTTTGAAGACTGACAGTTTAGCTTTAGATTCTTTAGTTTAATTTTATTTTTCATGAATTTGATTTCTAATTTTAGCCTTGCTTTATACTTGTACATATTGATTCCATATTTTGATTTGACTGCTGGTATTTCCCCTGAGTTGATTTTACTCTTAGCTTTCCTTGACGATTGCTCTTTAAATTTTTGTGAGGGGTTGGTCAATTATGGCCACATACTGAAGATTTTTCTTACAATTCATAATATACATGGGATTCTCTATCTGAATTAACACTTATAGAGTTCTTAAATGTAGGTATATACTAACAATTATGGTGGAACACATGTGTGTGTTGAGCATACAATGATAATATAATAGTATAGGAAAGTGTCTATCCACTCTTTTGTTGAGCTCCATCCACTTCACATTGATAAAATGGTCATTACTATGATACTTTTTGGGGGTACCTATGGGTTAAAATAAAATTCATAACATCTACTCAACAAATCAAAGAAACTCTTGTATCAACCTGCTTCCTTCACACCCTATGTGCATACGCATATCTATATCTAATATATAAAAAGGTGAGCATTTTATTAAATAAAAAATGAAGTTAAAAGAACTATTAATAATGTGGGAAGTAAAAGTAAACCCGTCGTGGCTATGGAGACCTATTGGAAGTGGGGATATGATTTTAAAGTACTAAGGAAACTTCATCGGTGCTATGGACACTTGTTGGAAGCGAAGCAATGTCTGGAAAAGATATATGAGGAACACACTTAGGTAGATGTTTGCTTGTTTTAAAAGTGAAAATACATGGTTGAACCAAAACTAATTTGAAGTTTATAGCCAGTTAATGAACTTTTCTCATTATTTGTCTCTTTGAAAAGGGTGTGTTAAATTACAAGTACTAGAAATATTGTGTTATATCTTTTAGAATTTTGGCATCGTTGTGGTACCCATGATTATTGGAAATTTATCTACAGTTTGTTGAACTTATGTTTAAAACTCATATCTGAAGTATAGGCCCTAGAATTATAATGACAGGGATAACTGGTTCTTCTAGTGTGTCGCCATTTTTTATGGCCACAACAAACCCCGTTTTTACTTTTGTTTTTACAACAAAAACGAAAAGGGTCCCCTACTAAAATTTTGATCATATTTCCTTATCCTCTACTGTTGGATCCTATGTTATTTTTTTTCCTACCTCTAGGGATTTTGGGGGTTCGATCTTAGTTGATGATTTTCTTTGATAGTGGTTGATTGCCTCTTTTGATCTTATACTTCGAAAAACCTCTCCTCCTCATTTTCTTTACTTTCAGTATTTGTTCATCAATTTTATTAAAGGAAAGGAAATATTATGTTTCTCATCTGTTGGTGAATGTCATTTTAATCGCATAACATATTTCGTCTCTTTATATGGTTGCGGGAACAAGTTAGCATCATATAATTTCTTCACGATTACTCCAACATTGAAATGCAAGTGGGGGAATCCTTTGATATTGTTCCCATTTTAGCCTTTCCTTTCTATATTTGATCATTACCTCTCTTTCATTCTACTATTTTCTCTAATTAAACCTCTTAGTTGAATTATGATATTCAATATATTTCCAACACCTATAACCATACTTAAATCCCATTTACGGATGAAAAGTTATGGCTTCTGGAAGCTAAGTATGCACACACCTTTTCTACCCCATTGCCACGTGGCATTCATGTGGTTCCCCCATTCCTATTCCATCCAACATGGTTTTTATTTCATTTATCTGGTACCCACCACATGTCCTCTTCTTCATCAAGATCTACTTATTTCATGTACTCCCAGTCTTCCGACCACACTCCCTGACGATGATGTCATAAAAAATTCTCATCATCGGAGCTTCCCTCTCCCTAGAAATTGGACTCTCCCAAATCCATCCTACGAAGACAATGCCACCTGTCCTCTTTCATCATCATATATATATTCACTCATAGTTTTTTACCACCCTGACTCCATTCCCCAATGACGACATATCCAATATCTCTCAGAAGAAATAAATGAACAACCCATATCCCCTCGGTGACTTGAATTAACTGAAAACTAACCAACTCCTAGAATTTCTCAATTTCCATGTTAGAATCCTTAGACGCATGGAACTACCATGACCTACCACACGTCCTTCCTCATCGTCAGTGATCCATCGTCGTAGGCAATTCTTCCATCCATCCTCTTCATCGACAATCCCTTGTCATCAATGCTCCATTTTGGTTAGGGATTTCCATAGTTGTCGACACTCCATAATTGTCAACTCCCATTCCATCCTTAGTCCTCGCTCAAGTGGGGCCCTCTCTTGTCCCATCGACCAATCATTTCTCACCCTGTGTGATATTCTGAGCCCGTTAGTTGCCATGTTGTCTGACCAACTCATCATGACGTCACTCTCCCTCTTATCCCTGCTTGAATGAAACCCAAGGAAATATATCGCTATGATCACTCTCGTTCATAACCAATCAATGGCCCGATATAGTCCCATGCAATCAAAAGCTCATGTGTGTTAACCCTTAGGACACGCTAGCTACCACGATGACATCCTAGTAACCCTAAATAGTTGAATCTAGGAGGTGTGGGACTTCGACTTACCTATATATATATAGTTTCTTGCATTTTTGTAATTATATTGTATCATTTTATTTTATTGATTTTTCTTTATTTTGTAAATATTTCTATAAATATTTTATTTGAATTATATATATATATATATATATATATATATATATATTAAATTGTTTTATTGTTTATTTATTTTGTAAATAATTTTATTTATATTTTATTTCAATTAATATTTTATTTAATTTTTGTAAATTATTTAATTTATTTTTACATGAATAAAAAAATATTCACACTAAGATCTAGGAGCTTCTACACATATATGCATTTTGTATTTTAAATGTTCATATTCTTCATTTTTGTTTTTTGTTTTTATTTATTATTTATTATTTTTATTTTCCAACTCAAATGTCCTAATATGTACATATTTTTAATCTTTTTACTTTTTCTATTTTACTAACCTCCTGCATTATTTTCTAAGCCTCCTTATAATATAGGGATTTTCTTAAAAATAGGAATTCCCTATATTATATGGAGTTCTATAAAATACTTTGGCCTATATTTGAAACTCCCCTCACAAAGGCTTTGAATTGTTAATATGATATAATTTCACTATAAATTACCACATGTTACATCTCATTGAAACATTACCTTAATTCTTATTTGGAATTGTGTGCATGAAAGATAGAGTTTTAATTTTTTTTTAGGGTTTATGAAAAACATAATTTTAATTTTTTTTAAGGGTGAATTGTCGATGATCGTCATCAGAAATTTCACCAACATTTACCACACTCTCTCATCTCCATTCTCTATAACAACCTGGAATTTAAAATATTATTTTAATTATTTACCCTGAAAAGCTCCCTCCTATTGACCTCAATTATAATATGTTTATTTTTAAAAGACATGAAGTGTTGTATTTTAAATAAAATACCATGGTAGCATAGTTTGGAGTGATCAATGAAACATATTGGAGTAAGGTCATCTTCGAAGTGGTAAGTGAAGTCATTGGCGACATAGAGTTAGGAGTGGGCCCCACCCATCATCTACAGAAAAATGAATAGAGTGGAGTGTAGGCCTAACATAATTCCAACGACAACATATGGGAAATGGACATATGGGAAATGGGGTTGTGTATTTTTAAAAGACATGAAATGTTATATTTTAAATAAAATACCATGGTAGCATAGTTTGGAGTGATCAATGAAACATATTGGAGTAAGGTCATCTTCGAAGTGGTAAGTGAAGTCATTGGCGACATAGAGTTAGGAGTGGCCCCACCCATCATCTACAGAAAAATGAATAGAGTGGAGTGTAGGCCTAACATAATTTCAACGACAACATATGGGAAATGGGGTTGTGTATTATTTTTATTATTATTATTATTATTTTCGTTATTTTTATTAATCGTCTTTTTTATTCTTTTATCAATTATCTTATTTTAATTTTAATTTTTAATTATTTTAATTATTTTTTTTATAAATTCATTTTAATTTATTGATTTAAATACATTTTTAGTTTTCATAGATTAATTAGATAGATAAATAAGGAATGTGAATTGGTCTAATGGTTAAAAACATGTGTTTCATCCTAAGAGGTCAGAGGTTCATAGTGGAGGGTAGGATAAATTTTGTAAATGTTATTTTTGATTGATATGTGATAAATTTCATTTTTAACCTTGTAAATAATAATTTTTCTATTTTTTTCATTTTTCATTTTTCATTTTTCATTATTTTCTTGATTTTAAAAGAGGGAAAATTAGTAAAAAAACACACTACAAGTTGTTGGTCCTATGCATGAACATGTTCTATTCACACTATCCATAAGGGATAAACCTTTTAAACAACTAAGTTTTTAACTCTCTCATGTGTGTGGGATGTATTTTTCAGGATGAAGATCAATGGTTCAGATTCACCCACATGCTAAAACAATGGCTACTAAGTGACAATTTCAAATGGCCATAACTTTTGCTACATGTGTCAGAATGAGGCCCATAATACCTCGTTGGAAAGGTATTGGAAAAAGGAACGTAGTGGTATAGGTTTTTATGCCAATAAGGTTGTAAAATATGAAGAAAAAAAAATGCATAAAACATACACCCATGAATTTTAGGGGGGAATTGGCCATAACAACTCCAGGAATCCATATTTGGAGCTATGAGCAATGAAATCAGGCCCAGGAGAGCTTGATGGAAATATATAGGATAGAAGAATAGGATTTGATAGAAATTTATAGGATATTTAGAGCCACAATGGTATGGAAATGTGAAACATAGAAAGAACCTAAATTTCGAGTTTTGAATTTGAATGGAGAATTGGATATGCCCACTTCAAAAAATCATATCTTGATTTGTGAGAAACAAAATAAAACCAACAATAGGTCAACATAAATTTAAGACAAAGAATACGAAGCCAAAATGATCACATTCTGGAGGTCGAATCCATAAACACCCAAAAACTTCTGAGAAACAAAAGATAACACCAATGGGCAGAGTCAATGATTGTTTTTAAATAAGTATCATTTGTAAACTATCAGAGGAAAAAAGTAACCACCCAGGGGTCTCTTCATATTCCATTTGTAAATCCCACATCCATATTTTTGAAATGTAAAAAATAAATCAGGGGAAAATAAAACGAATGTCCATGGGAAATGAAAAGTCTCTCTCTTGTCTTATAAAAAATAGTTGTTAGCATAGAAGTGTGACTTTTACCATTCGTGACAAAAGATGGTACTATTATCTATGAGTAATAAAGAGAAGGAGGAATTTTAGAAATTTGTGGCTTTTATGGATGTAGTAGAGACTATTCTTTATGAATTTATATTTTTCTTGAGTAGATAGGATTCTGTTGTATGAATTATTTCTACACTATGTTTTGTTTACTCATGTTGTCACATATTTCTTCATGGGTACATAAATGATGTTATAGAGGTATTGTGAAACTATTTGTTTATGTATCTGTAGTATTGTTGTTTTCAATTATCATTGGAATATATGAACTATTTTTAGTTCTGATGGAGTTATCTTTTGTAGTACTCATTCTTCTAGTTTTTCTCTCAGGATAGGTTAGAATTAGTTAGATTATATTAGTTATATTTTAGTTACTTTAGCCTTAGGATTATTTATAACTCTTTGGGCAGAAGTCCACCATCTTTCCCCTTTTATTTATTTTAATTTTGAGAGGCGGCGAGGCCCATAAACTTGTGAGAATGCTACACCAAATGAGAGTAGGTCTAATTAGGACATGTCATCGGGCATTATCCCTCATCTACTTGATAGGAAATTCATACTTGTCAACACACTATCAGTGGTATGCAACCATCGTAGTATCACAAATCTACTATCCAATGAAACACAGTCACTTCTAGTGGAACACACCCACCATAGTACCACACAACTATATTCCAGAGACACACAATCTCTTCCAATCAAGCATTTCCATCGTAGTAGCACACAACTATTTTCTAGAGACACATAATCTCTGCCATAGTCTCACTACTATGTGTGTGATGTTTTAAAAAAAAAAGGATCGCGGAGCAATAAAATAAAATAAATGTGAAAATAAAACACAGAAGATACACATTACAATATAGACACATATATATGTGGTTCACCCAGTGCGGGATATGCCCACCACAGAAATCGTCAGATCCTTTCTCTATTATTATCAAGCAAATGAAGGGATACAACCTACAACACAACTATTGTAACTTCCTCTTCTTTCTCTCACGGTCTCGTCACATAGAATACAATATTCAGAATAATACATAGTCGCAATAAATTTCCCTCATAAAAGAGGGTTTCCTTCTAAGGAAAAAAAATCTAACATAACTTCTATCATCATATATGTGACCTTACAATGAATGGTCTAGATTTACAATGAAATTACAATATACATTTACAAGGAAATTTTTCCTTTGGGGGCCTGCTTGCCCCCAGACCCCGCAGAGGGGGTAACCCCCATATGCACTTGCCCTCGTGCAGGAGTGTACATTCTTCTAGGGAGAAAATCCTTCATGGGGTATAAACATGACTAAAAAAAAAGACCTATAAATGAGGAAGATAATCAGGCTCCAAAACCAAGAGTCTCCCACTGGGAGACTGATCTCAACAACTCCACTGTTGTTGTATATGTTGGACTATGATCCTTCTTGAACCTGGAAAATTTCCCATCTTCATATTCATTCTTGAAGACCAACTGAAACTGAGAAGGAACTCAATTTCTCCCTGGTTACTCCCTTAGTTAACATGTTTGTAGGATTCTATATAGTGTGTATATTTTCCAACTTCAAATGTTCATGTTCCAAGACAAATCATATGCAATGGTACATGATTTGTATATGCTTAGTATTCAAATGAAATTTTGATTCTTTGCAAGATAAATGACACTCTCCTTGTCACAATACAACCTTCTATTCTCCTTCTTCTTTCCCAAGTCATCCATAAACCTTTGTAACCAAATCTTTTATTTACTAGCCTATGTACTAGCAACATACTATGCCTTTGTTATTGAAAGTTCAACAACCTTTTCTAGTTTTAAAATCCAACTTACTGTTGTTCCACCTACAGTAAAAATATATCCTGTGGTGCTCCTCCTTTTATCTTTACCATCTGCCATTTTTGAATCAACAGATCCCTCTAGAACATTGTCTAAACCTTCAAAACATAATGCATGAGTAGTAGTACCTCTCAAATGCATGGGAACCCATTTTACTTCCTCCCAATGTTCTTTACCTGTATTTTTCATATACCTTCTCACAACTCCCACTGCATGTGCAATGCATGGTCTTGTGCAAACCATCGCATACATAAAACTACCAATTGTTGATGAATAAGGGACCCTGGACATGTATTCTATCTCATGTTGTGTCCTTAGACACATTTCCTTAGTTAATTTGAAATGACTAGCCAAAGGTGTACTAACTAGTTTTTCATTTGGCATTCTAAACCTCTCCAACACCTTCTATATGTTCTCACCCTGAGACAATGTCAATTTATGATTTTTCCTCTCTGTTGTTATTATCATACCAAGGATTTTCTTTGTAACACCCAAATCCTTCATCACAAATGAATTACCTAATTTCTTATTCACCATATGTATATCCTGCATATTATACCTTACAACAAGCATGTCATCTACATACAATAGAAAGAAAATATATCTTCCATTTTATAGCCTTTTAAAATAAACACAGTTATCAAAATGACATCTACTATAACCTTGTTCTGTCATAAACCTATCAAACTTCAAATACCACTTCCTTGGAGCTTTCTTTAGGCCATACAATCTCTTCTTCAACCTGAATACCAAATTCTCCTTTCCTTTTACCTCATACCCCAATGGTTKCTACATATAAATCTCTTCCTCTAAATCCCCATGGAGAATTTTTTTTTTACATCTAACTGTTCAAGGTGCAAATATTCTACTACCACAAGACTTAAAATAGTCCTAATTGAATTCATTTTAACAASAAGAAAATATATTTTATTAAAATCTATATCTTTCTTTTGTGAAAACCCATTTACAACAAGTATATCCTTGTATCACTTTTTTCCTCCATCTTCTTCCTTCAAATTGTAAACCCATTTATTCTGTAATTTTATTTTTCCTATAGGMAATTAAACTAAATCCCAAGTCTGGTTATTTACCAAGGAATCAATTTCCTCTTGCATTCCTTGCTCCCACTTCTTTTTAGTGTCTACCTGCATTGCCTCTTCATAACATCTTGGTTCACCAGAATTAGTCAACAATAAATAATACAATGAAAGAGAGTATCGTTGTGGGTGTCTACTTAACCAGATAGATATTTTGAGAACACCTGCAGGATTTTGAGGTACCTGTTGATCCCATTGTTGTACATTGTGATTTTCTGGTAACTTTGGAATTTATGTTTTGATCTCATCAAGCACTATGTATTCTAGTTTTTCTTTTTCTTGTTTCTTTCCCTGCAACTGACCTTTGTGCATGACCTTCTCATTGAATATGACATCTCTACTCCTAAATCCTAATGATTTTTTTGTTTTCATAATCCCATAAGAGATAACCAAAATCATTAACTTCGTATCCAATAAATGTACACTTCTTGGATTTTCCCTCAAGCTTTGTTTTATTTTCTTTATCAATATGGAAAAATGATTCATAACCAAAAGTCTTCAAAACATAATAGTTTACCCTTTTACCTTTCCATGCCTCCTTTGGAATTTTAGAATCCAAAGAGCTTGAAGGTCCTTTGTTTATTAAGTAAACAACAATATCCACAACATCTGCCTAGAACTGTAAGGGAAAACTAGCATGCAATCTCATACTCCTTGCACGGTCCATGATTGTCATGTTCATCCTTTCTGACACACCATTTTCATGTGGTGTTCTTGGAACTGTCTTCTCTCTACCAATCCCATGGTATGAGAAATAATCATCGAAATCCTTGCTGAAATATTTACCTCCATTGTATGATCTGAGACACTTCAACCTTTTTCCTATCTCATTCTCAACCAAAGATTTCCATTTCTTAAAAGTATAAAAAACATCAGATTTTTGTCGAATGTAATAAACCCAATTTTTTCTAGTTGCATCATCAATAAAAGTAACATAATAATGAGAGCGACCAAGAGATGGTACCTGAGTTGGTCCCTATACATATGTATGCACAAGATCTAACCTTTAACTCTTCTTTTCTTTTCCAACTTTGATAAATATGACTCTCTTATGTTTTCCATAAACACAATGCTCACAGAAATCCAAATCAATTTGTTTCAGATATGGAAACACATTTCTTTTGTGAAGTATCTGCATCCCCTTCTCACTCATGTTTCTAGGCCTATGATGCCACAGTGTTGTATCCACTCCTGTAGAAGCTAAAGATATAGAAGAGTCAATTTTACCAGTACACAAATATAATGTACCTACCTTCTCTCTTTTTTCTATCACCAATGATCCTTTGGTGACCTTCCACACCTTATCTATAAATATGGTTATACAACCTTCAATTCCCAACTACCCTTCTGAAATTAGATATTTACTTAGATCTGGAACATGTATTACCTCTTTCAACAACCATTGGTTTCCATTGCTTTGCTTCATTTCTACCTTTCCCATTCCAACAATTTTGCATGGTGCATCATCACCCAAATGAACTTGTCCAAAATCACCTTGAACATAATCTAGAAAATGTTTCTTATGGGTTGTGGCATGAAATGAAGCCTTTGAATCTACTACCCAAGAATCAGAAATATTATCTATAGAAAGAATCAGAGCATGTTGTAACACATCACCTGTTACATTTGCTTCCTGATTTTTCTCCTATTCTCCATCTCTTTGTTTTTTTGGAGCTCTGGAGTATTTCATTAAATTTCCTTTCTTGCCACAATTCTAGCACTCTATCTTTCCAAATATAGATTTGGATCTTCCCTTCCTAGAATTCTCACGGTTCCCTAATCCCTTTCCTCTATCCTTTCGTCTTCCCCTGTTCTTCATGTTTAATGCATTACCTGATGTCTCACTTGTGATTTTCCATCGCATTTCCTCAGTAAGGATAAGACCAACAACATCATCAAATTTTAAATTGTTTGAACCAGAGACAAAGTTACTTACAATAATGACCATGCCATTCCATCTTTCTGGAAATGAGCACAAGATTAGAAGATCCCTGACCTCATCATAAAAGTCCACTTTTACAGAACATAGTTGATTAGCAACCATATTAAATTCATTTAAATGATCTGCAACAGACCTAGCTTCTAACATATCCATATTAAATAATCTTGTCATTAGAAATACATTATTATATGTTGATGGTTTTTCATTCAGTTTATCCAATGC
>JASDQU010011856.1:3224-21121 GCA_032191745.1 Picea mariana | reverse complement strand
GCCAAGGCAATGTCCTCTAGTTAGACCTTGAAATAAATAAGAAAAAGCAATAAAGAAAAGAAAGAATAAAGGCAATAAAGGGCTTGGAAAGAATTGCATCCATGATGGGTACAACTCACCTTCTACAAAGGCACCCAAAAGTAATATTGTACACCCCTGTTTTTCACTCTACCCATATGTCTGGACATCCCTTGACCACATCACCTCATGTTACATGGCTTGGATGATATCCTTTGGAAACTTTCCTTCTCTTATGGATGCTGGCCCAATAGGGTATTTTATATTTTTCTTTGGCTTTGTATAGTAGGTTATTGTAATATCTTTGAGCTATTGAATGATATACCAGGGGTTTTATGCATGTATTTGATAAAATTAATGATGAAATGTGATTGAAATTGCTATGATCCTTGTAACTAATGAGCCCATGGAGGGAGAATTTTTTGATGTGCAGGACCATGCCCGACGGACAGGTACCAGTTGGACCAGTACATATGGGGAGATGATTAGTTCAGACCTCCATGGGGATAAAGAGCCCATCATATGGTTTTTGGGACCCCATCAAGGGTAAAGACAGGACAATGATTGGATGAGCCTTTGCATATGAGAAGAGGAAGGACATTCCACCCAAGACACTTTGGCTGAGCCCAACCCAGGGGGGGTTGACCAACTTCAGATGGAACATTTTCCTTTTGATGACCAGGACGTCACCCAGGGTGTATTGACGTCTCCTTGAGTGTGTAGCAGTTTGACAGGATGGTTGGCACGTGTGGCAGCTTGGAGGAGCCCAGAAAGGGCTAACATTTGACTTTTGGATGCTGGACTAGCCCCAAAAGGGCCTAACGTCTCCCTCATAGGGGCTTGACGTCTCACTTTTTGCTCATTCATGTCTTTTATTTAGCAGTTAATGTAAAAACAATATGATTCTGGTTTTTAGCCTTGTCGGCTATTTTTAATGACCTGATTTTAAATTAAAGGTCATGATACACTATATATTGAAGATGTTTTTCCCTCATTTGAACATAACACAACAACTCACATTTGTGAGGTCTGATTTTTGTGCCCTAGTTTGGGTATTTGGTCTTTTAAAGGAGGCACAGTTGTTGATGGAAGGCTTTTCTTGGCATATTTGGCATTTTTCTTGAGGAAGGTTTACAACTAGGGTTTTCACATGCTTTTCTTCATGATATGTAAGTGTTTTTCCTGCAAAACTTCTTGATTGAATGGTTGTAGGTTAATATTCTTGCATTTACTTATAAATTTGTTGATTTTAAAACCCTAGGTGACAAGCACAAAAGTAGGTACTTGTCTCATGTCCCCTTAGAGAGAAATATTCATCCATTGAAGGAGGAATAAAGATCCTAGCCTTTGCTACACTCTTCTCACTTCTTCCCTTAAGCTAGCTTTCCTTTGTAAAGGTTAAAAGGAGGGTGATGTCCCAGGCCTAGGTTATCTACACCTAGGGTCATCCATCTTCTAGGGTTTTAGTGATAGAGCCTTGCCTTTGCAACACTCTCCCTCACCTAATCCTCTTGTTTTATCTATTTTCAATTGCTAGCCATTTTGCCAAGTTTGACCTAAAGAAGGAGGAAAGAGCATGAGGCCTTGCTTAAGTAACACCAAAGTGAGCCTCTTTCCCCTAGGGTTTTGATTATAGGGCCCTACCATTGCAACACTCTAGAACCCTTCCCTCTTGTCGTTAGCCTATTACTCCTTCAACCTTGCGTCCTCTGCTTGAATGACTCCATATACCCTTAGGCACTGATCTTAGACACACAACGTTGAAGTAATAGTGTCCAAACCAACTCTCAAAACTTTGAATTTTGAAACCCTAATTAACTAAGCTAACCCTAACTAGGTTGACGTCATAGTTGGCTATTCCATATTGACACAAAAAATATTGATAATAAGCAATTAGATGATGCTTAAAGGAATTTATTGAGTAAATTATTGATTGAGTATATAGTTTGCTAGATCATCTTGATAGTTATTGATGAACTAATACTTTTCCATTGCTACATTGATAAAACTTTGATCTCATTAATACCTGTTGTTTCATTTGCTTATACATAGTTTTCAGATAGTCACATGAAGTACTAATCCACTGAGTTATAGCCTGCATATATATTGTATTTTTGTTGTCTTGTTTCGGGCAGGTGTTTTCATTTGGGCATACACTTCATTTATTGGTTGATTAGCTGGGATTTTTGACCTTGGTGGTAACTTGTGAGGAGGAAACTTTGCCTTGATATTTATACTTTGTCCTCTTCAAAACCCCAAGTTGTTGGGGACGTCTCCCCTAGGTTAACCTCCCTAAATAGAAAGAATGTCCCCATTGAGGTGACATTGGGTGGGGAAGGTTCCTGTTATGCCAGTTTGGCCTCAATCCTCTAGCCTTTTGACCTAGCTACAAACTGTGCGATAACACTCCCAACTATAATATCAACACCATACAAGTAGAGTGGACCCCCTCTAATGGATAGTGCACAAGATAAAATCTTCACCAAGAATAACCAATCTCCAATATGTTGCAATAGATTTCTTCTCCTTGCCTCAGATTGGCACACCCTTCTCCAATGAGTGAGTGAGTGTATGAGTCTGTCAAATGAACTTGGAATATCCCTTATTTATATTCTTCAAATCACCTTCTTGGGACGACTTCTTCTCTTAGAATCTTATTTTTCACTTTATTATTTTCCTTATGAGATGAATTCTCTTTTAGGGTATTTTTTTTATGTTCAATGGTCTTCCTGGACTTTGGGGATATTTTTTCTTCTAAGAAAGGTTGTCTAGAGGAAATTTCCTTCTACGGCTACCAAAACATTAAAAAAAAACCATCTTTTGAAGATCTTAGAGTGTTTGGTTGTGATGCTTATGTACATGTTCCAAAGGAAAATAGGATTAAGTTGGATAATATAGATGAAAAGTGTATCTTTATTGGTTATAAATACAATACAAAAGGCTATATACTTTGGAAGTTAAATATTTTCCCAAACAGGAAGTCCCACAAAAATAAAAATAACCAGAGATAATAGAGTTTGATTTGGAGGATGAAGAATCTAATTGAATATAAGGATGAGAATTAGAATAAGAAAAAGAACCCCACACTGCATCATTGAGAAGATCGATTCTGGAAAGAAGACATCCATAAAGCTATTCTCTACCTAAATTTTATTATATTTTTTCTTTCTATATTACTTATGATGATCCAAAAATTGTTAGGGACATAATGGATTAAGAGGATGGTAAACTTTGGAAGAAGTCCATGGTTTAGGAAATGTAAACCTCTGATAAAAATGAGGCTTGGGATATGTTTGAGTTGATGTATAGTATAAATATCATTGGTAGAAAATGGGTGTTTAATAAGTTGAATGTAGAAGGTGAAGTGGAGAAGTATAAAGCTTTCCTAGTAGGGAAGGGATATTCCTAGGTAGAGGGAATTTATTTTGGTGACATTGTTTCTCTTGTTTCTAAATTGACTTCTATTAGATTTCTTTTATCTATTGTTTCTTATTTTCATCTTGAAGTAGAATATTTGGACGTAAAGATAATATTCCTTCATGGGGATATTGAAGAAGAAATCTACATGAAACAATGAGAAGGTTTTGTATTTAAAGGTAAGAAATAGTTATTTTGTAAGCTAAAAAAGTCCTTGTATGGGTTAAACAAATCTCCAAGGGTGTGGTATCAAAAGTTTGATACTTATATTTTGGGACTTGGTTTTACAAGGATAAAAGTCGATCATTGTGTGTATTTTAAATTAGATGGAGATCATTTTATTTATGTGGTGTTGTATGTTTATGATATGTTTTTAATTGAAAACAACTAAGAAATCATTGAGTTAATATCCCAATTGTCCTCTAAGTTTATATGAAAGATATTCATATTGAAAATTTTATTTTGGACATGGAAATTAAAAGATATTGGGAAAATCGAAAAATTCGGTTGAATAAGAGGAAATATGTTGAGATAATATTGCAAAGGTTTAATATGCAACAATGTAAATTGATCAAGGTTCCTATTAATGTAGGTGTGAAGTTATCTGCAGATCAATGTCCCAAGACAGAGGAAGAGGAAGAAGGAATGTATTGTATTCCTTATTATAGCATTGTTGACAATTTGATGTATGCAATTATCTGTATTACACTAGAGATTGCACATTTAGTAGGAGTTTTAAGTATGTATATGTTAAAACTAGGGAAGGAGCATTGGATGGTTGTAAAGAGGGTTTTTAGTTATTTGTGTGGCATTATATATGATGGATTTTTCTATCAAGGAAGACTTGGTGAAAATATATTATTGGAAATGCATGTGTTTGTTGACACAAAATAGACTATAGGCCTAGACCATAAAATATATACAAGAGGTTATGTGTTCAAATTATTTGGAGGAGCAATCAGTTGGATGGGAAAGAGACAATATGTAGTGCCACTCTCAAATATACTAGTTGGATACATGAAAAATACTCATGCAAGTAAGAAATTTATATGGTTATAAAGGTTGTGTTCAGGAACTGGATTTGTGTAGCAATATGTAATGATAGATTTTGATAGTTAGAGCGTAATATTTTTCTAAAAGAACCTAGCTTTGTTGGTTTTGGAGCCTGGTTATCTTCCTTAGTCAGAGATTTGTTTTAGTCATGCTTGGACCCCATTCCCTAATGGAGGGGATTTCCCCCCCACTATTATCATCGTAGTGGTCCATGGGAGGTGGCAAAAATTAATGGACCCCCCCCCAACCCTAGTGGGGGACTCGGGGGTAGAGCCCCCGAAGAAAACTTTTGGGAAAAAATTCCTTGGAAAATATTCTAATTTTGTATTCAATATGGACCGTTCATTATTAGGTTTCATATCTAACTATAGAAGTTATGTTAGGGTTTTTTTCCCTAAAAGACAACCCTTTTTAATGAGGCAATTTTATTGTGAATGTGTGTTACAATATTCTGAGAGAGGAGACTGTGAGAGAAAGAAGAGGAGGTTATTGTTGATTTGTTTTAGGTTGTATCCATTCATTTTTCTATATAATAAAAAGGAAGGACCTAGAAATTTCTCTAGTGGATTTGGCCCAGATTGGGTGAACCACATATATCTGTGTCTCTATTGTATTGTGTGAACAACTAACATCAGAGTGAAAGGTAACTCAAAAGAAATGAGGGTTCCTGGTTCAAGTGGGAGAATTGGCAGAAGATGGAAAGTTTAGAATCGATAAATTTAATGACCAAAACTACTAGTTTTGGAAGATGCAAATGGAAGATTATTTATATCATAAGGATATATTCCTACCATTGGGAGGAATAGAAAATAAGACATTAGATAGGAAGGATGAAGAATGGGAGGTTCTTGATAGAAAGGCATTAAGAATGATATGGGTGAGCTTGGAAGCGTCGATGGATTTCAATATCTCAAAAGAAAAGGAAAAGAAGGATTTGATGGATGCATTGGCTAAAATCTATGAAAAACCATTAGTGTCCAATAAGGTATTTCCAATGAAGCGATTATTTAATATGAAGATGTCAGAAGTTGGGTTTGTTCTAGATCATTTAAATGAATTTAATATGGTTACTAATCACCTAAGTTATTTAAAAGTGGACTTCTGTGATGAGCTCATCGCTTTTCTAATCCTATGCTCATTTCTAGAAAGATGAAATGGCTTGGTAATGGTTGTAAGTAACTCTATCTCTAGTTCAAACACTCTAAAGTTTGATGATGTTTTTGTTGTTATCCTTAGCTAGGAAATGTGACAGAAAAGTACAGGTGAGACAACATGTAATGTGTTGACCTTAGAGAACAACGGAATACAAAAGGATAGAGGAAAGGGCTCAGGAAACTATGGGAATTCTAGGAAGGGAATATTCAAATCCATAATGGGAAATATAGAGTGTTGGAATTGTGGGAAGAAAGTACATCTTAAGAAAGACTACAGAGCTCCAAAGAAACAAAGAGATGGATAGCAAGAGAAAAATCTGGAAGAAAATGTAATAAGTGATGTGTTACAAGATGCTTTGATTCTTTCTGTAGATAATATTTATGAGTCTTGGGTAGTAGATTCGAGGGCTTCATTTCATGACACACCCCATAGTAAACATTTTCTAGATTATGTTCAAGGTGCTTTTAGACAGGTTCATTTGGGTGATGATGCACCATGAAAAATTGTTGGAATGGGTAAGGTACAAATAAAGAAAAAGAATGGAAATCAATGGTTGTTGAAAGAGGTAAGACATGTTACATATCTAAGAAAAATACAATTTCAACATGGTAGTTGGAAAGTGAAGTTTTTATATATATATTTACATATAAGGCATGGAAGGTCACCAAAGGATCATTGGTGATATCAAAGGAGATAAAGTAGGTACATTGTATTTATGTACTGGTAATATCGACTCTTATATCTCTTTAGCTTCTACAATATTGTGGCATCATAGGCTTGGAAATATGAGTGATAAGAGGATGCAGATACTTCAAAAAATAAATTTGTTKCCAGATCTTAAACAAATTGATTTGGATTTCTATGACCACTATGTTTATGGAAAACATAAGAGAGACAAATTTCTCATGGTTGGAAAATAAAATAAGAGTGAAAGGTTAGACATTGTGCATACAGATGTATGGGGACCAGCTCACATATCATCTCTTGGTGGCTCTTGTTATTATGTTACTTTTATTTATGATGCAACTATAAAACTTGAGTTTATTGCATTCAACAAAAAACTGATGTTTTTGATACTTTTAAGGAATTGAAACATTTGGTTGAGAATGAGACAGGAAAAAGGTTGAAGTATCTCAGATCATAAAATGGAGGTGAATATTGCAAAAAGGAGTTTGATAATTGCTATTCATACCATGGGATTTGTAGAGGGAAACAATTTCCAGGAACACCACAAGAAACTGGTGTGTCAGAAAGGATGAACAGGACAATCATGGAGCGTGCAAGGAGTATGAGATTCCATGGAGGGTTTCCCTTATAGTTCTGGGAATATGTTGTAGATACCTTTTTTTACTTAATAAAAAAAGGAACTTCAATCTCTTTGGATGGTGGAATATCAGAGGAGGCATGGATAGGTAAAAGGTAAACTATTCTTTTTTGAAAACTTTCAGTCATGAAGCATTTGTCCATATTGATAAAGAAAATAGAACAAAGCTTGAGGAAAAATCCAATAATTTTACCTTTATTGAATACAATGTTAATGCTTTTGGTTATCACTTATGGGATTATGAAAATCAAAAAATAATTAGGAGTAAATATTTCATATTCAATGAGAAGGTCATGTACAATGATCAGTTGCAGGGAAAGAAATAGGAAAAATAAAAACCAGAATACACAGTTCTTGATGAGATCATTAAAAAGTAAATTCCAAATGTACCTAAAAATCAAAATGTAAAACAACGGGAGAAGCGGGTACCTCAAACTCCTAAAAGTGTTAGAATATCTACCAAGTTAAGTAGACCCCCTGAATGATACTCTCCTTCATTGTATTATTTATTGTTGATCGATTTTGGTGAACCAGAAAATTATGAAGAGGCAATGCAAGTAGAAAATAAAAAGAAGTGGGAGAAAGGAATGAAAGAGGAAATTCTCTCCTTGGTAAATAACCATACTCGGGACTTCGTTCAATTTCCTACAAGAAAAAGAGCATTGCAGAATAAATGAGTTTACAAGTTGAAGGAAGAAGATGGAGGAATAAAGCGGTACAAGGATAGACTTGTTGTAAAGGGGTTTGCACAAAATAAAGGTATATATTTTGATGAATTATTTTATCATGTTGTTAAGATGACTTCAATTAGGACTATTTTAATTCTTGTGGTAGTAAAATATTTCATCTTGAGAAGTTGGATGTAAAAACATATTTTATCCATGGGGATTTGGAGGAAGATATTTATATGCAACAACCACAAGAGTATGAGGTCAAAGGAAAGGAGAATTTGGTATGAAGGTTGAATAATAGATTGTAGCTCCAAGGAAGTGGTATTTGAAGTTTAAGAGGATTGTGTCAGAACAACGTTATAGTAGATGTCATTATGATCATTGTGTTTATTTTAAAAACATATAAAATGGAAGCTATATTATCGTGATATTGTATGTAGATGGAATGATTGTTGCAAGGTCTCATATGTAGGATATAAATGTGCTCAATAAGAAATTAACTAATTCATTTCCGATGAGGGATTTTGGTGCTGCAAAGAAAATCCTTGGTATGATAATAATAAGAGACTAGAAAAATTGCAAATTGACATTGTCGTAGGGTGAGCACATAAAGAAGGTGTTGGAGAGGTTTAAAATGAAAAATGAAAAACTAGTTAGTACACATTTGGCCATCCATTTCAAATTAAGTAAGGAAATGTGTTCCAAGAAACAAGAGGAAATGGAATACATTTCCATGGTCTCTTATTCATCAACAGTTGAAAGATTAATTCATGCGATTGTTTACACAAGACCAGATATTGCACATGCAATGGGAGTTGTGAGTAGGTATATGAACAATACATGTAAAGAATATTGGGAGCAGTAAAGTGGATTCTCATGTATTTTAGAGGTAATTATACTCATGCATTATGTTTTGGAGTTTCATAAACTATTCTACATGGATATTTTGATTCATATATGGCATGTGATCAAGATAGCAAGAGGAGAACCACATGGTATGTTTTTACTATAGGTGGAATTAAGTTGGATTTTAAAACTACAAAAGGTTGCTTCACTTTCAAAAATGAAAGAAGATCATGTTGCTGCTACAGAGGCTAGTAAAGAGATGATTTGGTTACAGAGTTTTATGGAGGAATTTGGAAAGAAGCAGGAGAATAGAAGTTTGTCTTGCGATAGGGAGAGTGCCATTCATACTGAAAATAATTCAACCTTCCATTCTAAGACTAAGAATATATAAATCAGGTACCATTTCATGCAATTTGTCTTGGAATATGGACAATTGAAGTTGGAAAGGATACATACTATTCAGAATCCTACAAACATGTTAACAAAGGGAGTAACGAGGGAGAAACTGAGTTCCTTCTCATTTTTAGTTGGTATTCAAGAGTGAAGGTGTAGATGAGAAACTTTCCAAGTCCAAGGTGGATCATAATCCAGTAGGTGCAACAACAATGGAGTTGTTTTGATGTGTCTCCAAGTGGGATATTGTTGTTTGTAGAGCCTAATTATCTTCATGATTCAAAGGTTTGTTCCAATTGTGTTTGGACCCCATTCCCTAACGGGGTGTGGAAGGGGTGTGGGAGGTATTCCCTATCAACTATTTACTTCAGGGCAGTCCAAGGGGGGTGAAAACAATTAAATTACCCCCCCTCCCCCGGAGTGGGGGATTTGAGGGAATCACCCCTAAAGTGAAATCTTGGGAAAATTTTCCTTGTAAAATATTGTAATTTCGTAGTCAATATGGATCATTCATTATAATGTCAAAAATTTCACGGTAGAAGTTATGTTAGGGTTTTTTCACCTAGAAGAAAACCCTCTTTTATGAGGGAATTATGTTGTATATGTGTTTTATTATGAATATTGTTTTCTAAGAGATGAAATTGTGAGAGAAAGAAGATGAAGTTATAGTGAGTGTGTTGTAGGTTGTATCTCTTCATTTTGTTGGATAATAAAACTAAAGGACCTAAAAATTTATCTAGTGGAGGTAGTCCACACTGGTCGAACCACATATATCTGTGTCTCTATTGTATTGTGTATCTTTTTTTTTTTAATTTCCACATTTGTTTTATTTTATTACCCTGCGATCCTATTTTTGTAACATGATTATCATTTTAAGAGAATTCATATTAATGTTTACTATCAATTTGTGAAAGACATGGTTGAAGACAAGAAGGTGTTTATGGTGAAGGTGGACACTTTGAAGGATGTTTCATATTCATCGGCAAAGTTTGTGAGCATTGAAAATTTATTTTGGTGTAGATAAACAGTGGGCATGATTGATCATGTAATATTGGGGCCCCCTCTATGCAAAGAAAAGAACGAGAGGGACAATGTTTGGTATGTGTTATATTACTTGCATGATGATCCTGTGTATTATAAAATATAATGGGATTAAGGGAGGGCTTAAATAGTCATTTATTTGGGGTTTCATTGGTGTAGCCCCCGAGAAAAAAAAATTGGGTTGCTTTTTGGTCTATTTTTCTCTTATTTTTGGTGTTTTTTGACCAATGTTTTTTTGGACCATTGTAATGTTATTTTGATCATGGAATATAATATGGGCTGATGTATTAGGTTTTTGGATGCCATGGGATCCTATATATTTTATTGTAATGGTTAAGTTAATACAATGGGAGATAGAGGTGTGACTCTAAAGAGTTGTTGGTTTTCCCAGCTAAGGGTTTCTAGGGTAAATTTCTTAGTACCACGTGGAATGCTATTGTTTTGTTTCTCTTTTATAAATGATATATGTGTGTTCTTCTATATTTTAAAAGGTTTAAAACCTACATTTAAAAATTTAACAATAAAAGAAAACGGTTCCACATCTAATCACAACATTAGAATATTAATAATTGAATTATGAAAAGTGTAAAAATACTTATGTTTAATAGAATTTGTTCACATGGAACTTACTATGTAAAATTAATTCTCCTTTTGACTATAGAAATCCACTATAGATACCATCTCAACTTAGGATATGAGTAAAAAAGCATAAATGTTGTCTATAAGTGATCTCACTTAGATGTAAACCAATACTTAATATATAATTTTTCATAGATATTGCAGTGATCTCACTTAGATGTAACCCAATACTAAATATATAATTTTTCTTAGATATTTCAATTGACATTATCATAATAGAGATAAAAATTAGTACCACAACTACATCAAGGTTGTACCCTATTACACATTGATTTAGTTATACATATGTTCTTTTAACAATGTTCAAAACATGACATTTAGTAATAACATGTCATAGAACAACCCTCAGAGTGTACTATATTAATATATTTTTGCTACCATAAGTAGCATGAGGGAATGGAGGGAAGATCACCCAAACACATATGCACACATACAAAACTAAAGATGGGAAAGAGAACGATGGTGTGACTTCTTGATTTTTGGAATATAACAAGAAACCCTATATAGCCTAGAAGAGTGTATGGAAAAGAGAAGGAAACCTACTAGGTTAATCATGGTACCAGTAAATATATAGGTGGAATTAGGAATAAAACATCTTATTTATTGTTAGAAACTCCTGAAGGTATACCTGAATAATATTTATGGTGATGATATTGACAATTTAATTGGGAGAAGGAACAAATATTCCATGCAATACATCATAAAGAATCGAGATGGTAAACATAGAGAATCCAAAGTTGAACATGTTTGTATTTTTTTTATCCATTGGATTATGATTAAGTTTGATGGTACTTTTATTATCATAAGAGAGAAATGTGGGGCCCTTTTGAGGAATACCCAACTAATCAAGAATCCTCCTCATTTAGAAAATATGATTCCTAGTTAGTAGAGAATTGGCATAATTATCTTTTGTACACAATAGAACCATAGTCTATTGCTTCTTAAAAATTTATGAATATAGTCCAAAACCAAAAGTAAACAAGCAACAAGAGGTGGAATTAAAATAATAGTACATCCTCCAATAGTTGGTTCCTGTATTAGTCATTTGTTTTGTAACACCTTGGATCCACCTAGTTTACGAAACATTTTTAATTATTTGAGTTACATAATCTCTATAGAAGAGAAATTTATTTTAATGTTTATTTATGTTAACACAATTATCAATATAACAATAGGTCATTGCATATTAAGGATGGAAATAATATGGCGTTGTTATGTCCCTTCGTGGATCTTTATAACTATGAATGCTACTACAAACCCCACCTCACCTAAATTAGGTTGGAAAGTTTAGTACCATAATAGTTCCCAAGACCATGGAGGAGTCAGACTCAGATGGGTTTGATTGGGAACTAGTTGTTTCATATTGTGACAAGGAACTGGATCTACATAATGTGTCTTAAGAATATAACCTACCAGTCGAAACATACATGAAGGTCATAATTATGTAATTTTTGGTGTCTACTCTCATTTTGTTTCCATAATGTAAAGAAAAAAAGGAACCTATACCAATAATAACTCATACAAGTGATGGTAGAGAAACAATACATGATACGAATGAAGAAGAGGATAAGAACATCATGTCATTACTAGTTAGACTTTCAATTGGGTTGTATTGATGAGTTATTAAAATACAGATAACATAAATAATATTGATGAGGAAATATGCCTCACATTGAAACATGATGAAATGGAGGACCAAAAGAAACATATTTGGAACCTAGATAAGGAACTTGCATGGAAATAACAAGCCTATTTTTGTGTTGCATGTATTTATTCGATGTCCCCTTATAGATACCTAGATATTGACTATGGTAACAAAATCTCTTTGTTCACACATCATATGTGGATTGGTGGGTTTATCATAATTGGTGTTGCTTCACATTTAATTATTTTTATGGTATGATACTATGGTCCAAGTACTTAATAAATCAATTATTAGATCATGGTCTTATACATTGTGATTTCCAATTGTATGAAACATCTATTGGGTATGTATATTCTTAGTACTAAATTTTTTTGGTTTGTATATGCATAATAATATTATGAGTGCTATAATATTTCGTCAGTATTTTTTCTCATATACTACTATACAGTTACAACCTGTCTTTTTCTCAATGGATACAAAACATTATGTTGAGGACACACTTATACTGAAAGGGGGGTGAATCAATATAAGGCATTTTTTTAAATTTTTTAAACATTTGTCAAACACATTAAAACAATCACATATGATATGCATTAACTATATATCATGGAACACAATATTTATGTGGAAACCCTTTCAGGAGAAAAAAAAAAAAAAAAACTTCTCTTTATAATTCTTTGTAGAAACCAACGTACTATTACAAATATTTGTAGGAAAAAAATACTCGAGACACCAATCCCCACTAGTAAAAACCATGGTAGGAACCCACATGTTCTTACAGATATCCGTAGACACCAATCTAATAGAGACACCAATCCCCACCGCTAAGCACCAATTTATCAAGAGACAACAATATATTTTTCATAGTGACACCAACCTTCAAGTTACATTTTAATATTTAGTACATATAACTTCCTCAAAATATGATAAAATTCAAATTACCTTTACTGATTCTATTTGCTACATCTGCTTTCACCAGGTATGACCAAAATTTGAATTTCCAAATGAAATTTATGGTAACTTTTCCAAAGAATGTTGTTTTTGGCCTATTCCTGAAGAAAGAACTTGTACAACATGCTGTGTATTTATTTTTCAAATAGGATTCTAAAATTTTTTCCTCGAGTACTTCAATATGTCTTCTTAAAACCTTGAAAATTTCACAATCTGAAAAGTACCAGAAAGGATGTTATACAGAAAATGACAAGCTAGATTTTTTGAAACTAAGTTTAGGACCATTAAGAAACCTTAAATTCCATAGGGTATATATCAAAAATTTTAGCGAAAGTGTAAAATTTTTACATGATATATTTATGTATGTCTCCTCAGATCCATGAAAAATTTTAGAGTATGAAAAGTCCTAGAAAAGAAGTGATAGAAAGAAATCCAAACTTACCTGTTTGAAATTGATTTCAGGACCATTCAAATTCCCTAACTTCTATAGGGCATATTTTAGAAAGTGTAGTGAACCAACATATTAAATTTTGACCACATGTACCTAAATATATTTCCTCTATATAGTCAACCTTTCACAGTCTAAAACATCCCGAAAAATAAGTTATAGAGAATATTCCAAACTGACATGTTTGAAACTGATTTCAGGACCATTCATAAGCCCTAACTCCCATAGGACATATCTCAGAAAACTATAGTGAACCAACATATGAAATTATGACCACATGTACCCAAATATATCACCTCCATATCTTAAAATTTCATGGTCTGAAATGTCCCTAAAAATTAGTTATAAGAAATATTCCAAAATGACTTCTTTGAAACCGATTTCAAGACCATTCAGAAACTACAAATTCCATAGGACATATCTCATAGAGTATACCAAACCAATTTATAAAACTTCTACCATGTGTACCAAGAGATATTTCCTCTGTCTCCCCGAAATTCCATGCTCTCTAATTTCCTAGAAAATAATTTATCACTAAAATTCCAAGCTGACCTAAAATTAATTTTGACAATTCTCTACTTTTGGAATGATATTCAATATTTTATCATACACTTATTCAAATGATACTACATTTTTCACCCACGAACTTTCTCTCAATACTTTTTCATTTTATACTTTATCATAACCATTAATTAAGGGTCATATTAATTCAAAAATACACAACACCCATTAATTAAATATTTAATTCCCTTTTTTATTTTACTTTTATAAATACCATGGGTAAATACATGGTAAAATATCTTGGGCTTTGAAACCCATGGGTTTGAAACCACCATTTAATAATTTATTTTTTCTTCTAAACCCTTGTTTTTAATATACTTGTAAAACTATATATAAATCAATGTTCGAAATGTTTCTTGTATTTGTAAAGTCTTATTATGAAATTAATGAGAACATTAATCCTTTGAAATCAACAACAATAATTTCAACAATCTCCTCCTTTGTCAATGATGGAAATCATGAAACAAAACACATAGTCCACCAGGTATATAAATAATCCCCCTCCACACCCCCCCCCCTTATCTGCAACTCTCCTACTTTGACACCAATGGAAAAGGGATACTTCCCCTAAGCTTGTGCTTCTCCTTAAGAAATTAATGATGATATAGAGTTTACTCCCAATTTGTTTATGAGATATTCAAATGTCTCCTTGGGAAGGGGTTTTGTCAAAATATCCACAATATGTTCTTTTGTGACAATATATTCCAACTTGAAATTCTATTCTACTACTTGTTCCGTTAAGAAGTGATACTTGACTGGAATATGATTTTTGTTTTAGTGCATAACAAGATTCTTTCAAATATATATTTCAATTGTTTTTTCACAAATTATTGATATCGGATTATCATATTTTACCTTAATATATCTCAATGTCTTATTCATCCAAAGAAATTGTGTGGAACATGATGTTGCTACTATATAATCGACCTCTACTATGAATAGATAAACTAAGGTTGTTTCTTGCTCAACCAAGAAACTAGATTATTGCCTGGAAATAATGCTTATTCACTTGTAATTTTCTTATCATAAAAATTGTTTTCCCAACCTGCATCTGTAGATTTTATTAGAGTAAAATATTCACCTCTTGAATACCACAAACCAAATTCCAAGGTTCCCTTTAGATATTTAAATATTATTTTCATTTCTTGCACACGAGTTTCTTTTTGTGTAGCTTGAAACCGTGAAAGAAATCTCATTGATTGCATATGTCCAACCTTGATGTTGTCACATATAGTAGGATACTAATCATTGACCTACAATTTTTTTTATTTTCTTCTAGAGATTCATTTTCTTTTCTCAATTTATAGACTGCGACCATGGGTGGGTTGACTGGTGAAAAATATTTCATTTTAAAATTATTAAACATTTATTTGATATACTGGTTTGTGAAATGAATATTCCCTTGTTGAATTGATAAATATTCAAACCAATAAGGAATATCAATTCACCAAGCATAGACATCACAAATTCCTTTTGCATTTCTATTGAAAATTCTTGGCACATTTTTTTCATTCTTCCTCCAAAAATAAGGGCATCTACATAAACCACAACAATCAACTCATTTTCTCTTATTATCTTGATGTATAGAGTATTTTCACCAACAATGCAACATAACTAGTCTCTATCAATCTAGATAGACTCTCTATCCAACATAACCAATAGTATATCTCCAACAATAGTCAAACATGACTTGGTTGGCCTCAACAAATCCAAGTCAATTCAAAAAGAAACAACCGAGTTAACAAGAAGACATCAATTGGGTTTCCATATCAATAAATTCAAGTATTCCCCTCTTGAGGTATAAATAAGTAGAAACAACATTTCTCATAAAAAATTCCATTCGATGAATACTTAGTCAAAAATCGAGTCAAATTTCATGTATGGCCGATCATATGTCAACCATTTCCAAGGAAATAATAATTAAGTAAGAGGAATGTTGCATGATTGTACACCCATTGATACACTATCATATGAATTCCTCAAACATCTTGTCAAATTATTCCAGGCCATCCATCATTCCAATAACAATCTATCATGGTAGTTGTCACTAGTCCACAATTATGTCTTTCACGTCTCTTCTACAAATATTTGAAAGCATGTTTCCATTCCTTACAATTTTATGGTGAGGATTATGACAGAGAACATATTTTTGTGCTATATGATCAAAGGAAGTAGGCTCAGGGTTAGCTTCACTTACAGGAGTATAAAAACTCAATATATCAACAATAATGTCATATATAACAACATGCTCAAATTATAACAAGTGAGGAAAAGGGAACTAATCAATATGTTTTTCACAATCAAGAATATGTTGCTCTTCTCAAAAACCATTCTAAACTCCATCAACAAAAAATAAAACTCCCTTGGTTGTAGCAAGGTCAGGTGTAGGTAGAGAAGCAATAATAACATCATATCCAAGACCAATCTTAATCAATAAACACTTTTGAAAATTTCTTATATGATGTAAGGTTTTAGTAATATTTTCAAACTCCAGTCTTATATTCAACCTAATAGTTGTTTTCTCCAATTCTTTTCTTAAGGAAACAATTTCATATTCTAGATTTTCTCATTTTTCTTCCTTTTCCTTTAGCTATATTCTGATCATTTCTTCTATCCTTGTTTCTTCCTCTAATTGAAACTTTAGATTCATGACAGTATTTAATTTTCTTTAGGGATTTGTGACATTCTTGATTTTGAATCAGGACCCTCTTCTTCATATTTATGTAGTTTCTCCTTTTGTTTCAAATTATTTTTCCTAAGATTCTATATTTCTCTTAATGCACACATGAGTTCTTCTTCAAGATCCACTTCTCCATATGTTTTGGAATTTTGTTCCTATTTTGAATCCATCATTTCCTTCCCTTTGTATTCAATTTTCAAAGTATCAATCTCCATTTCCATTTCCATGAAGAGGGTTTCCTCTCTATCGCTATCAAAGCTACTTTCATCACTCTCTTCCAATGATTCACTGACCCCTTTTGAGTACAAAATCTTATTTTTGTAACAACCCCTTTGTTATGTCTATGAATAGCGAAGTACAATAGGAATTTCTTTTTTTATTTTATTTTTTTAAAGAAATAAGAAATTAACAACATCACATAATTCACATCAATGCAAAAACACATGACATCATAGCTACAGTGACACATGATAAAAATATAAAAAACTCTACAATATCATTGCTGAACGAAATTGAAAAATATAATGCCAAACAATCTCATCATATTATCACTAATAACAATAATTTGCTGAATATAAAACGCTTTCTACCTTACCACTTAAAATCCTACCTTTGCCTTACGTCACGTTGGAAGAGGTCCCGCACTCCATGCCACGTCCCGCGCTCCATGCCACGTCCCGCGCTCCATGTCGCGTCCCTCTTGCCGACCGTAGAAATCTCACCGGTACCTCCCAACCAACGCTAGGGGTACTCTTCTTCCCCCTTAGCTCCTCGAGCCGCAAAGGGGCCACACAAGAACCAGAGATAGACTAGCATCTCAGCTCGCCTCCACGGCTGAGCTACCACTCCAACACAGCTGAGATATACCCAACTCCTCACAAGCAACCCGTCAAGCCACAATTCGGTAGCGTAACGTTACGCTAACCGTTCATCCCCCTTTCTTCCTTCCTTTCCCCTCCTTTTATAGAATTTTTGAGACTGACCTAATTCATAATCATTAATTAATTAATTTTTAATGACAACCCTCTAAAAGTTCTCCATCGTCCAAGTGTCAC
>JASDQU010011855.1:192438-207805 GCA_032191745.1 Picea mariana | reverse complement strand
GACTTCCATAGGCTTTGATTGTTCCTTCTCTTTCAATAACCTTTCCAGTTCTTCTTCCATCTCTTTCAACTGTGCATTCTGCTCCATAATCAACCTAAGCATCTCATCCTTTTCCCCTTCTATCTCAGCTATCTCCTTTGCTTGTGCATCTTCTGTTGGTGGAAGTTTCAACTGTTTCCTTAGAGAGGCTATATTGGCATTTTTATTTTTAAGCATTTCCTCAACTGCTTTCAGATTTGAGGGGTCATACCCGATCTTGAGGACCAATTCTTCCAATGTCTTAATTTTGTTATCCTTTACAAAGGATGATATCTTTTCTAATTTAAGTTGTGTCTGGACATTGCTCAGAGATACCTGTAATTTAGTGGCTGTAGTAGAATCATTTTCCAACGTGGAGAAAATCATTTCCCCAGTTTGCTTGTGTAGATCCATTTGATTAAAAGGATGCACATCCCTAGTATGAAACTCGAATGTTTCCCTTTTGTAATCAGTGATTGCTTTCGGGTCTATCACCTGTGCCTGTAGAAACACCATGTGCAGTCTACCCTTCTATGTATCAAATGTAGACAATAGTTTGTGTTGTGTCGTTGATGTATGTTTCCAAAACTGAGCATATGTACTGTTGGTCAGTGTCTGATTTTTCTTTTTGATCAGGTCATACTTCTAAAAAATACTCAACTTTGTTTCTACTTTACTTGGCTGGTCTACTAGTGGAGTATTCATGGGATTCTTAGGCAAAACTGTAGACATGATCTACTTGTTGCTTGTGATAAGAAGTGATCGATCATCTTTCATAGTTGCAGTGGATTGGATTTCCTTTTCGCCAGCCATGTCAGGTGTGTGATTGGTTTTTGGCCTTTTGGTGTGTAATTGGAAATCTTCAGCCAAGCCTTTGGTGAGAGAAGGTGAAGAATCCTTACTGGGTATTTTCTCCTTGGGAACCTATGGTGTAGTAGTGTGTGAGATGATGACCAAAGGGTTCTGGTGTTCTATCTCAAGAAGAGTGTTCGACTCCCATTTGGTTGGATTTGCGAACTTCTCTATCTTGGGCTTAGGTGTATGAACATATGGCACATTTTTATTTTTAATCCTCATCTTAGAAATTATCTCACATGGATCATAGTGGCATATGAAACTAACAAAAAACTTCATTTCTTTCAACAGTCTGTCTGCTTCCTCCCTGACGCCTCGGCTATTGCAGATGAAAGACCCTATTTGCCCTTTAATTCTAAGCTGTTGTTTCTTTTTCAGAGATACAAAATGTATGTCATCTAAGTTAATCATTTGCCTTATGTACTCTAGGGAAAATAACCTCACGGGTAGATACTTGGGTAATTTGTATGGAGCCAACTTGCATCCATATACTCTGATCTCAGTGTGGTTTTGGTAAAGATACTAGTCTCCAGTTTTTGCAAGGTCTGAGAGGTGTAAGATCCTCTGAATCTCCTTGTTTATTCTTGGTTCAGGTCTGCCACTAAGCATGCTTACCACTGGGTGGTAAAAATGATCAATAAATTGTTTGAAACTGAACTCTGTTGACTTTTTTCTGAGTAGTGAATTCCAATATGTTACTTCCTGCGGTCTCCCATCCTTGTCCATTTTCTGCATTGAAAAGGAGAACCTATCCACTTGAAATAAAGTGAACATGTAGGCCAATATTGAGGAATACCAGAACATGCCTTCTGAAGTGAAATTTGAGAACTGCTCGTGACTATTGTCCGCCAGGAAGGTGCTGTAGTAAAACTGAGTGGTGGGTTTTTCTTCTATGGAGAAGATGGACAGAAAACCCAATATGGGTTCATCCACCCATTTGTCAGAAAAATAACCAAGCAGGGCATAGAGTGATGAAACAAATTGGTTTCCCTTCTCTGAGAACAGGGAGGAAGGGCAAGGGGGATTTTTTTGGGGGAGATGAGCAGCCCGAGGGAGGAAAAGCTCAAAAATCTGGGCTCTCTAAGGGAATGATAGTTTCTGGTACAGCTTCGTGATGACTTCAAGATTGAAAGGGGACATGGATTCAACTCTAGGTGTATGCATCATCTGATCAATGGCTTCTAGTGTAATGAAGAACATAGTTCCTCCTAATGAAGATACTATGGCTCTCTGGTTGGGGAGGTAATGAGCTTGGCACTTGAGGGAAAATTCAAGGAAATGGTGAACCTGGGGGAAAAGATACAGAGGAAGTTTGGACTCCTAGATCCCAATTTCATCGCTCTGATCCAAGAAAGTATCTTTGAGCCATGAATACAAATCCGTGAAGTCGAATTTGCACCTGGTGTCTGCGATTAAATGATCCTTGTTGGCCAAATGGATCCTATCGAGGTCGACAGGGGGCAGGAGGAAAAGATTTTCCTTGGCTTCTACTTTCTATGATTTTGGTGCCAAAACTGCAAAAATACCTGCAAGTCAAACAAAACGTTAGTGGGGATGACTGTGGTTTTGGATGGCTGACTGAAATGAAGAGGAGATAGGGAATAATTATCCGGTGCGATGGACAAAGTAACAGTGGTAGAGTGAAGGAAAAAGGGTAGTTTTGGGCAAATGGATACCCATTGGGCACGGGAGATAGATCAGTAGGCTAACAGATAAGTTAGCCAGTAATAAATCCCCAACGGGTCCTTTAGAGCATGAGATGGTAGGTAGCAACGAATGATAAGTACAACATGGTGATGTGGAGGGTGTTGATTGAGAATTTACCATGATGAAGGGACTTGTAACGTGTGAACAAGGGGGAGTGGACTGACGAAGTTATGAGATGTGATCTTTAGGGAAAAAGGTGGAAAATGATGTCATGGGGCGACGAGGGGTATGTAAGAAAATGATGAGCAGTACGTGGTGGGAGTATGGACCAATGGATTCCCACCACGTAGAGAAAAATGGCCTGCCCGAAAAAACACTCCATTCCGGACTGCCCCCCATTGTTAAAAGAAGACTGGTTGGGGGGGTCCAAAAAATACCATCAGCCGTCGATCGGTGCGCCTGTTGCTGGACCGTAGATTTGANCCCCCCCCCTTACTGTTAAAGGTAGAACGGTCGGGGGGGGTTCGGAAAAACTTGTCAACCATAGATCTCAGCACCAACACCTCAACCATTCATCTGTGTGTTGTGTTTAATCTGTCAGTACAAACTCATTTTTTCTTTGAAAACTTAGGATAAGCGCTTTAAGTGGGTTTGTCCAAGCTTTCCCTATTTTTATCACCATGGGGTTAGACCGTCAACTTTCAAACATCAAAGATAGGGTTCAACATCAATCATCATGCTTTTTTTATTGAGATAAAGAAAACTACCCTATGCTCTAACCTAATTACCTATGACATTTAGCCCAAATTAAACTGTTGGACTAAGAAATTACTCTATCCTGGGCTTATTTGACCAAGATTAGGCAGTTTGGTCAAATTTATTCGCTAGCTAACCTAATTTTCTTGCCTAAGATTAAACAATTTAGCCAAGCTTATTCACCACTCCTATCAACATCAATTTAAAGGACTTGGCCATGCTTAAACTGTATGGATGAAGTCATTGTTTTTGCATGGGGATTTATTTAAATTTTTTTATGCACTCTTTTATTCTTTTTATTTCTTTTCTTTTCTTTTTCTTTTTCTTTCTTTTCTTTTCTTTTTTCTCAAATTATTTGTAGAATGAAAAATCATTTGACAACCAAAACAATAAAAGGATAAAATTTTTAGTCACTAGTTGATCCTAAAAATTATAGGGTTATAACACTGTCTTTGCCACACTTCCAATCCTAGCAAGTAATGCATCAAGCCTAAGTCTTTCATCTTGAATTATGATGTTATCTCCCTCTTACACCAAGCAATTAGCCCTTCATCTCTTGTTATAAAGAGATCATCAACATACAGGATTAGTATAACAGGTTGTGTTAGCACTCCAGGAAACTGTCCTAGGCTGTACGTCAGAGATGCCTGGTAACTTAATTTTTTGGTAATTGTTTTCTCAATAAAAAGTGTGGGTTTGGATCAAGTCGGATGACTGGATCATTTCTCACTCAAATCATGCATAAACACATTTAGATGGACAAGACTTTCAACCACAAATGTTCAGAGAGTTTACAAATAAAGGGATGTATGGAGAAATAACTATTATATCAGCAGAATCACATATAAAGCATATATGAATGGCCAATTACAATAATCACAGGAATACTTGCAAATTTTAACTTATGAATGCAATGATAAGATGACAGTTATTGGGCATAAACAAGAATAACAACAAGAATATAATATCCAAGTGCAAGTACAGAATAGATAAGAAGATGAAATCTAAACAAGTTATGGCAAAAGAAGCTTGTATTACTTAATATAAAAATGAGAAGTTTGAGTACATAATATGAAAAAAGTCTCCAAAGTCAAACCTTTAGTTCCTATTCTACCTTTAGCTTTATAGCTCTACAATGTAGTTTTGAGATCCTAAAAGCATGGATCAAATATGCTAAATATAGAAAGTCAAAATTCAATTTGCAAAAGATATGGAATGATCCCCAAAAATGAGGTCAATCCCAGATTTCATGGCCTTCATATCCTGTAGAATCATGGTGTAGTGCATAATATCCTTCCAAGTCTGAGTGATGACTCTTCCAAGAGATACAAATTTGAATTTGTTGAGGTGATCAAGCATCCTGATTTTCTGCCTTTGTCAAAGGTACCAAAAATGATTGAAACACCTCTTCTTTCCATTAACCATCACGAATAACTATTGGATCTGACTTGAAAATTCAACAAATGTCCATTCGAAGAGGTTTCAAACCATTCCAACTCAAAAAACTTCGATCTGTGCAAAAATTCGGTCATTATGGTAGTGACAGGCTTTCGGTGGTTAACCTAGAAGACTCTTGAGTGAACTAACTACTGAAAGCTCTATTTTCGGTGGTTAATGAACAATCGTCCTATTTGCCTAAACCACTAAAACTTCAGCTTTGAGAAAACTTCAAAATTTCAAAAAAAGATTACCTTGATTCTTTGTTGAATGTTCAAGGTCTTTTGGAGGATGCAGCCCTTGTTCATGCAGATCTGCGAACTTCAACTGGCTATGTGGAAGGCTCTGGTGTATCTACCATGGTTGTAGCTAAGTTGGCTAGAGTCTCCAAACTTGTTTTCTCCTGTGTTGGCAATTGAGAATCTTTTAATTTGAGCCTCAGAATTCTGAGCTGTCTATACTGCTTCATGTTTTCCCTAATCAACAACCTGTTCCTGTATTTGATCTTGTCATGCTTTTATTTGAGGGTTTGGTTTATTTTAAAAAGATTTTCATTTCTTTCAATTAAGTCTGTATTAGCCTTTTTAATAACTCTTTCCAAGTCTTCCATTTCATAGACTTATTGCAGGAGTTTATTGATTTTTCGTGCCCTAGATGCTTTAGGCTTACTTGAAGAGGCTTTTGCCAATGGTGGATTGTGTTCCTCTGGAGGAGTTGGTGCGGGTAAGTTGGAACAATTGTTTGCAACTTTTCCAACCTGTACATTACCTTGTGTCTCTGCTAACTCATGTTCTGGGTCTAAATCACTATAGGGTAGGTTTAAAGGGTTACTTCCTTTAGCAGGATCCTTGGACTACTCACCCTCACACTGTAACTTTCTTTTGATTCTTTTCTTTTTAACAGAGGATGATTCTATCAGATCTCTTGGTGGTGAGATACCCTTCCATTTTCTATGACTTCTTTTAGGAGTAATAGTATTCTTAGTGGTAGCCTTTTTACCCTTCTCCTGTTGTTGCTAATCAGTCTGGAATTCATTCCAGAAGAGGAAATAGTTCCAATCCACCTACCTTTTCTTCAATGACTCTTTGGCAATGAGAGTAATGAGTCCTTGTTGAGACAATATACTTGCCACCTTAGTGGGCTTGGCCTTGACCTGTCTAGCCATTTTCGTGAGGGTTTTGTGCAAGTAAAATGGTAAATTCATGGGAGATCTCCCTGTGAAGTGATTTAAAAGTTTGAAGTGGTAGAACATGACTCTATTGTATCTACCTTCATAGGTGATATAGACAAAGATTTCCTTCAGGAGAGATTTCCATTTAGGTTTCAGATGAGACATTGGTATGTCTTTTTTCCATGTAATATCTTTGTGCAGAGGCTATAGGTAGGACCTAAATTCAATGTTTGAAGGTACAGTTGATTTGAACCAACAATCAGTTGTTCTGGGAAGACGTGTGAACTCAGCTATGGCTGCCTCATCAACCACAATCTACACCTTTCCCACTGTTGTTGTTCTTCCATCATACGAGCTAGCAAAAGTCTCAGACACCTGTTGATGAAAATCTGCATGTTTTTCACAATATGTATAGATTCCTATCTGTTTGAAGAACTCAGCCACCTCTGGGTGCCCCTCAAGGTACCAAAGCCCATCCAATTCAGCCCTTAGAGCTGGCCCTACTTTTGGCATTAGAAAATGCTGATTGTACCTGTGATTAAAGAAAAACTTTGTGCCCGGGAGACCAAGAATCTATGATTTAGGATGACAGAGAGTATGACTCATAGAAAAGAAAATGGGACAGGGTGACACAGAGTTCGGATCGCGAAGCTCAAACACTAACCGAGTTTAGGCAACAGACTTACTGAAAAGATGCCGAACGTTTCAAGTTTTGGTGGGATATTCATTTAAATTGAAATAGTATGGGTTTTGAACTTACCTGATGACTCGACCTGGCTTGATTAGTATGACAATTGGCTTGAGAGAGAATTGTTGGACTCTAATTGCGCTGGATGATCACCACAAGAAACAGGATTACGATCTCTGGATATGCGTTTTCTTGATGGAATCACGGGCAAAAGACTGTCTCAATAATTCCCAAATTTGAATTGATAATGAATGGAGATCAAATCAGAGATTAAATGGGGTCATAATGGATTGTGTACTCGTGACTGTAAATGGTGAGAGGCTACATGAGTAATCATTTATGATAGTCGGGAAACACTCATGAATTTCTGTATCTTCCCCGAGTCTTAATTTTGAAAAGACAAATACAATTGAAAGGAAAATAGGATATCAATCTTTGGATAGATATAAAAAGAATGTGCATACCTTACCATCTTCATGAGCTTTCGGTGGTTACGTTTCCATCATTGCGCCAATTGACAACTGGCTTGTGTGAAAGCATGGGCTTTTTCATTTTTCCTGTTGAAATATTTTTGGTAGTTAACCGTGCTTTTGCTTTTCCCTCTTAACTACTGGGAACAAAGGCTTTCGGTGGTTAATGAGCGCATCTCAGGCTTTCCTAAACCACCGAAACTTGAGATTCTATCCTTTGCTTGACCAAACCAAATCAAAATTTCTTTCAGAGATTTTTTACAGAAAATAGACTCTCTAACCTACCTACAAAAATTTAGGAATAAATTTTGGACCACAACCTATCACCTCAAAAGAAAAATTTCCACCAATTTATTTGACGAGATAACACTGGCTCCTATTGGGGATGAACGCCTCCCTGTGAGGTTTTAAGAACCACAGAGCCAATGCCTTTCTTGAAAAGAAAACTAAAAACTATCTGCTAGTGTTTCCATTGGGCATGGATTTATTCTGTAAAAATAAAAACTAAAACTAAAATTACAATGTCCAGGCTTCATAGCCTTAGACAAAATAGAGTTTCAAAAATCGCCTGTTGACTGGGCCACCGAACATTTATTCACCTCCCAGATTCTACAGAATGAATGTGTTGTTGTGGTGTACTTGAGTTATCATGAAAGGGTTGGTCCACAAAGAATCAAAATTGTTATGCTTGCCTTTATCCTGTCTGAGAGCATCCCATTTCAGAACCCAGTCACCAACCTGAAAATTATCCACCTATTCCATTATGTCAAAAGTATCTTTGATCTTCTTTTGATGAGCCTCTGATCTATCCACTAACTATTTGTGGGCCTGCTGCAGTTCCACCAAATCAAGAATTCTTCTTACCATATCACTTGACTCAGTTTGCACTTCCTGAAAGAATCTAGCCACTGGTAAAATTAACTGAACAGGGAAAATGGCATCAGTCCCATAGACCAACTTGAATGGAGAGGTTTCTATGGGCTTTTTGATAGTTACTCTCTCTACCCACAGAGAAAATTTCAGCTCAGAATCCCAATTCTTTTTTTTTTTCCTCTAACAGTTTTTTGATGATTTTGATTAAGCTCTTATTGGATGATTCTTCCAGACCATTACCTTGAGGGTAGTAGGGGGTCGAATGTACCAACTTTATTCCCACTGATTCACACATGTCTACCAATGCCTCTTCTTTGAACGTTGTTGCATTATCTATTACCAACCTTTTGGGATAGTCGAATCTGCTCAAGACATTTTCATAAAGAAACTTCATGACAACCTAGTGAGTGGCATTCCTGGTGGGAATTGCCTCTATCCATTTTGTAAAATAATATGTGGCTACTAAGATCCACTTATGTTGACCACTAGACGAAGGATTTATCTCACCTATAAAATCTAAACCCCACTACTGAGAAGGGCCATTCACTACTATAGGTCTCAGGGGCAAGGATTTTAGTTGTTGTTTTCCTGTAAATCTTTGACATTTATCACAAGCTTTGAAGAAGGCACACACATCTGAGAAGAGAAAATGGCAATAGTATCCATCCCTTATAATTTTATGAACAATGGTCTTCTAGTAATGATGAGCTCCAAAAACACTTGAATGAAACTGATGTATAACTTCCACTGACTCTTGTTTGTCTAAACATCTGAGTAGCAAACTAGCAGGGCCTTTCCAATATAAGAGATTATTATAAATGCAAAATTTGATGGCTCTGAGCTTAAGGGCTTGGGCTTGAGTCATACTGAGTTCAGGAGGAACTTCTAGCTTTTGAAAAAAATGTATAATACCTGAGTACCATTCATAAGAAGACAAGTGCTCTGCCACTTGTTGATTGTCATGTTGTCCATCTACTGCCAGCTCTGTCTGCAAATTCACTGAATTTTCTCCTATGAAATTTATGTCCAGTAGCTCATGATTTTCCTCCGTTAAAAGCTTAGCAAGGCCTTGGACTTTTACCAATTTGGTGGGCTTTACTTCAATCTTGAGCTCGATAAACTTTGCAATACATTTAGTTCTCCTTCCATCAATATCAGGCTGAGTCAAAACATCTTTCATGGAGGGTGAAGGAACATATGCAATGAATTTTGAGTGGAGGATATAAATTCTGAAATCTTTTAAAGATTTTATAAGAGCATAGGCTTGTTTTTCAATAGGATCATACCTTAGTTCAACATCTCTGAGTGTTTTGCTGAATAAAGCAACTAGGTGATTCATATTGTCATCATCTTTCTGTAGCAGGATTGTTGCCACTGTTTCATAAGAAGAAAAGGAAAAAATGTAGAAAATCTTGCTGTAATCTGGACTGATCAGAGTCGGGGATTCCATGATATCCTGTTTGATATCCTGAAATGAATTTCTTGTGTTGTCTGTCCATTTGATCTCAGACCCCTTTTTCAGCATACATGTTATGTGTTTTACTAACTCGGCAAAATTTGGAACAAATCTTCTAATGAAATTATTCTTACTGAGCAACGATTGAATATCCTTTTTAGACCTTGGCAAGGACAACCTCTGAATTGCTTCCACCTGAACTGGATAAATTTTAACACTTTCTGCTGAAACAATGTGGCCTAAGAGCTTACCTTTCCTGAGAGAAAAATGGGACTTTTTGGGAATCAATGAGATTTCGAAATGACTGCACTTCAAAAACACTCCTTTTAAATGCTTTAGATGCTCCTCATGAATATTGGAATAAACTGTGATTTCATCAAGATATAGGAGGACAAACTTTTCCTTCTCACCCATGAAAGCTATGTCCATGGCCCCTTGAAATGTGGTCCCGACATTCATTAATCCGAATGGAATTTTGGCATACATAAAGGTACCCCAAGGATTAGTAAATGCAGTCTTCTCTTGGTCATCAAGATGAACAAAAATCTGGTTATAGCCGAAAAAACCATCTAGGAAAGACATAACAAGAGCCCCTGAAATTCGTTGCAGCAAATGTTCCATTTTAGGTAGGGGATAGTTGTCTTTCTTAGAGCATCTGTTTAAGCTTCTAAAGTCCACACATAACCTGACCTCACAATTTTTCTTTCTCACTGTTACTAGATTTGCAATCCATTTGGAGTATCTCAAAGGAATTATGATCTTAGCATCAAGAATCTTTTAGATTTTTCTTTCAATCACAGGAAAAAGAAGAGAACTGATAGGTCTGAGCTTTTGTTTGAAAGGGATGGTTTCCTTCTCTAGAGGGATCTTGTGTTGAATGATATCAGGGTCATAAGTCTTCAGATCACTATATTTCCAAGCAAAAAATCAGAAAATTCTTTCAAAACGCTGCAATATTCGGACTTCTGATTAGCAATCAATTCAGAGGATAGATTTATGAATTTAGGATGGCTTTCGCTCCCTATGTTTTGCTCATGAACAGCGGGATCTTTCTCCTTTTTGTCTGGCTTGTAGGGGACATCATTGTGATCAAATAGCTTTTCGAGAGGTACCAAACCTTGAGGTATATAATTGTTAGGTAGTTGAACAATATCATGCTGACCCAATTTTTGTTTTAGCTTAGGCTTCTAGGATTCCTCTACATTTAAATTTTGTTGGTCAACGTGCATATCAAAAAACTCATCTACCACTTGAAGAAATATATTAAATTCATCATCATCCTCAAAAGCTTTCCAGTATTTAATATTGTCGGGCAAAGATGGCCTATATTTGACTTGGATTTCATAACTGAGCCTGGGGGGCATGGGAGGAATAAACATGTTGGCTGAAACAACAAGGGAATCGACAAGATGATTCATATCCCTAGGTATATAAGAAATCTCATAAATGGAAAAAGAATCTCTAATTTTCCATACCTCATCCTTGTAGGCTTTCAATCTGACGTGCTTTGCTTGGAAGGTATTGTTTACTTGTTGTATGATGAGATCTGCATCTCCGAACACCTTTAAACCTTTTATCCCCATCTCCTTAGTTGAATTTAATCCTAACAACAAGTCCTCATACTCTTCTATGTTGTTAGTAGTTATGAAATCAAGCTTGAAAGACAAATGTATAGTCTCCTTTGAAGGAGAAATCAAAACTACCCCTGCACCTATTGAATCTTTGGTACTAGCCCCATCAAAATACAGGGTTGAAACTGAAATGATCTTATCATCGATTTTTTGTTCAATGGGATTCGCAAGCTGCATAGGATTTGATTGGGAATCATCTATTTGAAGAATGCACGAGTCAAAATATGTATCCACAGCATAAATAGGATGATTTACAGAATTTTTTGCATCGCTGATGATGTAGGCAAGTTGATTCTCTCTGTAAAGTCTTTTTAGCTCTCCTCCAAACATTGATATCTTAGCATACAAAATATTCATCTGCAACGTACCTCCTAACCTTTTTCTCCATGGATGAGACAAGAGGATTCCGAACTTGGGTGGGATATCAGCAACCACCACATCCATTACCATGCTTCTCATTGGAAATTGGGCAAGGTTTATAACAAGGTCTTTTATGAGGCCAAGGCATCTGACTTTCCTAGAGACAAACGAGAAGAGATCATGATATGGTTTGGTGACCTCAATCCCAAGATCATCCATGACTACTTTGGGCATAAGATTATGTGATGCTCCTGAATCAAGCAAGCAGTTGTGAAGGATCTTATCATGGACATTTAGGGATATATAGAATAGTGGAAAAGAATCATATTGGTCTTCTATCATAGGCCCTATAGTTATTGTTGGCTTGTCATCTTGTAGGTTTACAAAATCAGCAGATGAAGAGGACTTCGGTTTGAGGGACTTCAGGATGGCAGACTTAAAGATATCATTTTTCATGAGTTTGGTTAATGGCATAGGTATCTTTACTTTCTGAATTTCTGAATCGAAATTAAAAGAGAAAGGTGATTTATAAGAAGCTTTTACCTCGTTGGAAGGATCTTTGAGAATGAATTTCTCCTTGGATAGGGGTTGTGTTTGCTTCTGTTGTTGTTTTGCAAGAGTGGAGGTCTGTTTTACAGGAGCAGCAGGCTGCTTGGCAACAACTTCTTTATTCTTCACAGGAGCAGCGAGCAATGGTTTAGGGGTAACATTTTTGGATCTTAAATTATAACCTTTCTGATCATCCGTCAGGTAGACAGATTCTTCAATACTTGCCTCATGAATTTGCTAGTCCATTAGGGCTTCTTCATAATCTACTTGTGTCAAAAATGAGGAATCATTTTCATCACCAAAACAATTTATCTCATCTTCTTCTTCAACTTCATCATGAGATGGTTGTTGTTCTTCTTCTAACATTGCATTTTGAAAAGGGGGTCTGATTCTCTGATCATCAGTTGCATTCTTATCTCTCTGAAGGATCTGGACTTGTTGATTGTTCCTTCTGTAAGGGAAAGCATTCATATTTATCGGGACAAAATCATTTGGCTCTTTTTTCCTAGCTGGTTGCTAATTCTAGATCTTCAATTTTGACATTTTAGATGTCAAGTTGTCCAACATCTTTGCCATCTTTTCCATTTTACTATTAGAAGAAGAAGGGGGCTCAACAACAGACTTCTTTCTCTCGACCTTTCCTTTGAGCTTCTGATATGCCATAATGTTTGATTCAACTTCGAGGGAAGAATCTTGCATTAAAGAAAGTGTGGCTGATCTTCTTTCTCTGAGGATTAGACAAAAATCTAGATCAAAGGCAACAAAGAATGTGATCTTTGCCGATGCATCGCTCAGTTTGATCTCTGCAGGTATCTTGCCAAACATTCTATTAAACCTCTTGATGAAGTCTGAGACCGACTCTCCATCTTCTCTTCTTAAGTTTCTGAACTTAGAAATGTAATATAGTAGATCTATTCTTTCTCCCCAGTGTTTTAAGAATACCTCATTTAATTGTTCAATACTTGTGACTGAATTTGCCAGTAGCTCTTTGAACCACTTCTGGGCTTGACCATCCAAACTCTACACAAAAACTATGGACCACACATCTTCTTCTGAAATGTTGATATTTTCAGCATAAGCATTGTTACACATCAAAATTACTCACTTTTATAGTGTCGCAAGTGTCGTCATTACAAAGGTCACAAGTGTCGCATTTTGCTCACAAGGTCACAAGTGTCGCATGTTGCTCGCAAGTGTCGCAAGTGTCAGGGAATCATACTGCCATGATGCCTATGTCGTGCCTATAATGACATGAGAAAGACACTTGAAACACCTCAACCATTTGATTTGGAAGAGGAGAAATGAGTCAACAGGCTTGCAAACCCTTTGCCATCTGAAAGTACCTCAAAACTGAGTTTTTGGAGGGGAGCGCTCCCCCTTACACTATCTCGGAGCACCGACGCTCCCCCTTACACTGTCAGGGAGCGTTATAACGCTCCCCTGGCCCTTTTGAGGGAGCGTTATAGATTTTGAGAGCACTGACGCCCCCCTAAAGCTTACTAGGGAGCGCTACAATGCTCTGATGGCCCTTTTGAGGGAGCGCTACCTATTCTGTGTGGTTGTTAAGCTGTTGAGATGAATGGGGGAAGCATCATTTCATTCTTGGAAGGAAGTTGGATTCGAATCCCTAGTCCAACCATGATCTTAGGGCAGATCCTCAACTGAAGGAGGAAAATCCTCACCTTNATGATCTCATAAGTGGTGCTGGAGCTGATTGGAATTGGGGAGAATTGAATATGTGAAACTTATGATCTTGAAGGAAATTGACAGTCAGCCAAAGGAGAGTGATCAGTGAAGCTGCTTTTATCCAGATTGTGGAGCTTTCAGGCAAGGGTTAGATGAAGGGGACTTGACGAAGCTGTCGCATTCGCATCTATGAGTGTAAGTATTGCTGTCGTTATTCTTATCAATATGACACGCTTGGCCTGTTTCTTTCTAGCTTGTGTCTGATGTTACATGAACTTATCATTTAGTGATAGATCTATTTTCAAGCTAATATCAATAGAGTAGGAAGTGGTCATATCTTGTTTTGTCCGCAGAACTCAGCGAGGAGAAAAGAATTGGAGTGCAACTTGGAGTGTGCAGGGACAAACGTCGATAACAGGTACTTCTATCATCCATCCTTCTCATGTGTTAGTTTAGATAGATTCGAAAGAAATTCAGTGTCCACGTTAAGCACTTTTCTGTCTAGGGTTAAGGTCAAGCCTTAGAGGTGATCTGCCTGTCTACAGGGAGATTTTCCTACAACAGAAACTGGTGACTCCACTGGGGATATAGCCTCAAATCGAAACCTCTTGTTTGTATTTTTCTCCTCATTGACCTTGTTCTATCCCTTGATTGTTTCAGGTCTGGTTTATAACTCTTTTGATTAGTTTCATGAGATGATTGGCTCCTTGTCCCATCACACGCAGCATACTTGTCAAGTTTGAATCTCAATTTTTGAAATTTTTTGACATTTCTGGAGCTTTTAGACCCTGGCGCCCCTGTCCTAGTGTTAACAGAGTGCCAACGCTCCTGAAGGCTTTGCACAGAGTGCTATAACGCTCCTTTCCCTTGGCAACAGAGTGCGAGCCTCTTTTTGGCCAAAAACCCTTCCAAAATTGCATTTTTTGGGTTTTGCCTCTGTGTTCCTTTGCTGAGTAACCTTGTGAGTCAGTCTTTCTTCCTTTTCAACCTTGATACATGTCTTTTAATTGAAGAATAAGCACCTTACTGTTTGGATCTTGTAGCCTCCTTCACCTTTTTCAAGAAGTTTTTCCTGTTGAGCGAAATTTGAAACTTATGCATTGTTCTTCTCTCTTCATCGGTTGAGTAAAAACCTTGGTGAAGGTCATCAAAGGCCTACAGACCTCTTTGTATTGATTTCAGTCAAGGTCATTGTTCTTCAAGTCTTTCTTTTTGGGTGTAAAATTTTGTTTTCTCTTTGATTGTTTCCTTTCTTTCGCTTTTTTCGTTTTGATTACTATGAAGGGTGTATTGTTTGTGTGACTTTTGCTTATGCTAGTTTGGTTTTCATTCATACCAAGAAGATAATTAGCAAAGATAAGCATCATGTTGTATTAAGCATCATTCATACGCAAACAATAAAAGACATCTTTATGATTGATTGTGCATATTAGAAGGCACTTAAAAGTTTTTGCATTACATCAGGATTTGATTGAGAAAAGAATCGTTTGAGGGCATTCATTATTTGTGCTTGATTAGTGAAAGAACTGTCTCTCTCCCTTAGATAGATATTCATCAAAAGGAAATGACTGCTTATCATATTTGATGCATTATTTGGGTCTGAGTCATAATTCCATTTTGTTTCACTTCCATCCACCCCTTTGTGTAAAGAACAGCCATAAAAATCAACGCTAATTAAAAGTTATCTAGAACTTTTTCTTTTCTAGGATCCTCCACCAACAGTAGAATAGGCTTAGTACTTTGGATTAGGGCTGTGAGCATAACTCTCCA
>JASDQU010011855.1:172648-188600 GCA_032191745.1 Picea mariana | reverse complement strand
TGTCATTTTTATTGATTATTACTCAAGAAAATGTTGGATATATTTTCTTAAAGCTAAAATTGACACATTTGATAAATTCAAAGAGTATAAAGCCTTTATTGAAAAGAAAACAAGGAAACACATCAGAATCCTTAGAACAGACAATGGAGGAGAGTTTGAATCTCTTCATTTTGAGGATTTCTGCAAGTCAGCAGGAATCAAGAGATAGTTGACCGCGCCATATAACCCTCATAAATCAATGACTATTTGTGAGGCAATGAAATCAATGATGTTTGACCAGAATTTGCCAAATTGTTTATGGGCATAAGCTACCTCCACTGTTGTGTATATTCAGAACAGGTGTCCACATGCTATTTTGAAGGAAAAGACTCCTAAAGAGGTCTTCTCAGGGATCAAACCTGAAGTAGGGCATCTAAGGATATTTGGATGTCATGTGTATATTCATGTCCCTAAGGAAAAGAGGACAAAGATGGAACCCTCAGGCAAAAAAGGGCTTTTGTGGGGTACAATGAGAAATCCAATGCTTATAGGATTTATGTACTAGGTTAGAGGTAAATAGAGGTAAGAAGAGATGTGACTTTCCATGAGGAATTCACATTTAAGAAATCCAGAGAGCTTCAACAGGATTCATAAGCAGTTCAGCCAACTCCACCCTCTTCTTAAAATTAAGAGTTAGATGATCAGAGGGAAGAACCTCGTGAAGGGATAAGTAATGAGCCCCTAGGACCCGTTGAAGTGTTAGAAAGAACTCTTGAAGAACCTCCAGCCAAAAGAAAGTCAGGGTGGCTTAAAGAAATAGTGCAGGAAGCTAAAAGGATAACGAATCCCAAAGGAACTTTCAGGGAAAGGAAGAGGCCTCATAGGTTTGGAGGCTATGTTGCACTGATGAGCAACATTAGTGATGTTGAACCTTCTTCATTTGAATAAGAAGATAAATTACAAGTATGGAAGGATGCCATGCTTGAGGAATACAGGTATATTATAAAGAACAATGTTTGGGACATTTTGCCAAGGACAAAAGACAAATCAATGGTTTCTTTCAAATGGATATATAAGATCAAACATGTAGTTGATGGAAGTGTGGAAAATTTCAAAGGAAGATTTGTAGCGAGAGGCATCACTCAGAAAGAAGGAATCGACTACAAAGAGACTTTTTCTCTTGTAGCCAGGTATACCTCCATTCGAGCTATTATTTCTTTAGCTTCCGTACTTGGTTGGAAGCTACATTAGATGGATGTAAAAAAAACATTCTTGAATGGAAAGATTGAATAGGAGGTCTTTGTGGAACAACCAGATGGTTTATACTACATAACAAAGGCACTAATGTATGCAAACTAAGAAAGGCCTTGTATGGTCTTAAGCAGGCTCCCAGAGTTTGGTATGATAGGATTGATGGCTTTCTTAAAATCCTGGTCTTTTAGAAAAGTGATGTTGATGCAAATCTGTACTTCAAGGTAAGAGGTAACCAACCTGTTATCTCCTCAAATAAATTGGTGGAAATTTTTCTTTTGAGGTGATAGGTTGTGGTCCAAAATTTATTCCTAAATTTTTGTAGGTAGGTTAGAGAGTCTATTTTCTGTAAAAAAGATCAGAAAGAACTTTTGATTTGGTTTGGTCAAGAAAAAGACAGAATCTCAAGTTTTGGTGGTTTTGGTGAGCCTGAGATGCGCTCATTAACCACCGAAAGCCTTTGTTCCTGGTAGTTAAGAGGGAAAAGCAAAAGCACGGTTAACTACTGAAAAGATTTCAACGGGGAAAATGAAAAAGCTCATGCTTTCGCACGAGCCAGTTGTCAATTGGCACAATGATGGAAATGTAACCACTGAAGGCTCATGAAGGTGGTAAGGTATGCACGTTCTTGTTATATATATATATATATATCCGAAGATTGATATCTTGTTGTACTTTCAACTGTATTTGTCTTTTCAAAATTAATACTCGACGAAGATACAAAAAATCATGCGTGTTTCCCGACTAACAGAAATGATTAGTCATGTATCCTCTCAGCATTTCTAGTCATGAGTACACAATCCATTATGACCGTGTTTAATCTCTCATTTGATCTCCATTCATTATCAATTCAAATTCGGGAGTTATTGAGACAGTCTTGAGCCCGGGATTTCATCAAGCAAATGAATATCGAGAGATCGTAATCCCATTTCTCGTGGTGATCGTCCAGTGCAGTTAAAGTCTAGCAAATCGCTCTCAATCCAATTTTCATACCAATCAAACCAGGTCGAGTCATCAGGTAAGTTCAAAACCCATATTGTTTCAATTTAAATGAATATCCCACCGAAACTCAAAAACTTTCAGCATGTTTTCAGTCAGTCTGTTGCCTAAACTCGGTTAGTGTTTGAGCTTCGCAATCTGAACTCTGTGTCACCCTGTCCCATTTTCTTTTCTATGAGTCATACTCTCTATCATCCTAAATCATAGATTCTTGGTCTCCCTGGCACGAATTTTTTCCTTAATCATAGGTACAGTCAACATTTACTAATGTCGAAAGCAGGGCCAGTTCTAAGGGATGAATTGGATGGAGTTTGGTACCTTCAGGCGGACCATGAGGTGGTCGAGTTCTTTAAGTAGACTGGAGTCTGTACGTCTTTTGAAAAACTTCTTGATTTTCATCAACAGGTTTCCGAGACTTTTGCTAGCTCGTATGATGGAAGAACAACAACAGTGGGAAAGGAGCAGTTTGTGGTTGATGAGGCAGCCATAGCTGAGTTCACAGGTCTTCCCAGAATAGGTGCTTGTTGGTTCAAATCAACTATACCTTCAAACATTGAATTTAGGTCCTACCTACAGCCTCTGCACAAAGATCTTACATGGAAAAAAGACATACCAATGTTTTATCTAGAACCTAAATGGAAATATCTCCTGATGGAAATCTTTGTCTATATCACCTGTGAAGGCAGATACAACAGAGTCATGTTCTACCACTTCAAACTTTTAAATCACTTCACAGGGAGATCTCCCATCAATTTACCATTTTACTTGCACAAAGCCCTCACAAAAATGGCTAGACAGGTCAAGGCCAAGCCCACTAAGGTGGCAAGTATATTGTCTCATCAAGGACTCATTACTCTCATTGTCAAAGAGTCATTGAAGAAAAGGCAGGTGGATTGGAACTATTTCCTTTTCTGGAATGAATTCCAGACTGATTGGCAACAACAGGAAAAGGGTAAAAGGGTTGCCACTAAGAAGACTATTACTCCTAAAAGCATTCATAGAAAATGGAAGGGTATCTCACCACAAAGAGATACGATAGAATCATCCTTTTTTAAAAGGAAAAGAATCAAAAGAAAGTTACAGTTTGAGGGTGAGAAGCCCAAGGATCTTGCTGAAGGAAGTAACCCTTTAAAACTACCCTATAGTGATTCAGAGCCACAACAGGAGTTAGCAGAGACACAAGGTAATGTATAGGCTAGATAAGTTGTAGACGATTGTTCCAACTTACCCTCACCAACTCCTCCAGAGGCACACAATCCACCATTGGTAAAAGCCTCTTCAAGTAAGCCTAAAGCATCTAGGGCATGGAAAATCAATAAACTCCTGCAACAAGTCTATGAAATGGAATCCTTTGAAAGAGTTATTAAAAAGGCTAATGTAGACTTGACTCAAAGAAATGCAGAGATTTTTAAAATAAACCAAACCCTCAAAGAAAAGCATGACAAGATCAAAGACAGGAATAGGGTGTTGATTAGGGAAAACATGAAGCTGTACAAACAACTCAGAATTCTGACGCTCAAATTAAAAGATTCTCAATCGCCAACACAAGAGAAAACAGGTTTGAAGACTCTAGCCAACCTAGCTACAACCATGGTAGATACACCAAAGCCTTCCACACGGCTAGTTGAAGTTTGCAGATCTACACGAAGAAGGGCTGCATCGTCCAAAAGACCTTGAACATTCAGCAAATAATCAAGGTAATCATTTTTGCAAATTTTGAAGTTTTCTCAAAGTTGAAGTTTCAGTGGTTTAGGCGAACAAGACGATTGTTCATTAACCACCGAAAATAGAGCTTTCGGTATCTAGTTCACTTAGGAGTCTTCTAGGTTAACCACTGAAAGCCTGTCACTGCTAGAATGAACGAATTTTTGCACATATCAAAGTTTATTGAGTTGGAATGGTTTGAAAACTCTTCGAATGGACATTTTTTGAATTGTCAAGTCAGATCCAATAGCTATTCTTGATGGATAAGGGAAAGAAGAGGTGTTTCAATCATTTTTGGTACCTTTAACAAAGGAAGAAAATCAGGATGCTTGCTCACCTCAACAAGTTCGAATTTGTATCTCTTGGAAGAGTCATCACTAGGCCTGGGAAGGCTATTCTTCACTGCACCATGACTCTACAGGATATGAAGACCATGAAATTTGGGATTGTCCTCATTTTTGGGGATCATTCCATATCTTTTGAAAACTGAATTTTGACTTTCTATCTTTAGCATATTTGATCCATGCTTTTATGATCTCAAAACTACATTGTAAAGCTATAAAGCTAAAGGTAGAATAGGAACTAAAGGTTCGACTTTGGAGACTTTTTTCATATTATGTATTGAAACTTCTCATTTTCATATTAAGTAATACAAGCTTCTTTTGCCATAACTTGTTCATATTTCATCTTCTTATCTATTTTGTACTTGCACCTGGATATTATATTCTTGTTGTTATGCTTGTTTATGCCCGATAACTGTCATCTTATCATTGCATTCATAAGTTAAACTTTGAAAGTATTCTTGTGATTATTGTAATTAGCCATTCATATATGCTTTATATGTGATTCTGCTGATATAATAGTTATTTCTCCATACATCCCTTTATTTGTAAACTCTCTAAACATTTGTGGTTGAAAGCCTTGTCCATCTAAATGAGTTTATGCATGATTTCAGTAAGAAATGATTCAATGATCTGACTTGATCCAAGCCCACACTTTTTATTGAGAAAATAGTTACCAAAAGATTAAGTTACCAGGCATCTCTGACTTTCCTGGAGTGCTAACAAATTGGCACCGTTGCTGGGGAGAGGAGATTGAAGCTCAGCTTCCTTGGGAGATGACATAAATCCAGCTTTGATGATAGACAAATCCTGGACATCATTTGGGTTGGAACTATCTATCTGGCGACTCCATTGAAACAAAGTAGCTCCAAAAAGAGCTCACACCAGGGAGAACCAAGAAGGCCCACTGACAACACTAGTTCCTGACCCGGAGAAGATCATCAGTAAGGGAAAATATTTACAAAGACAAGCTTCTGGATCTACAAAGACATCAAATTCAGGAATTCAAATCGACACTTCTTCTTTCATATCTAAAAGTCCTCTAGTTGAATCCCCTACTACTGAAACTCATAGTTCTCAGGAGATTGAAAGTTTATCCGAAATATTGAAGGTAGAGGAACCTTCACTTTCCTCTAATGTTACTGACTCTGTTCTTGAGAATGATATTTCATCCAATATTAAAGAGATAATTACAGGGTCCCCTCAGCAAAAAGAAACCTCTTCTTCATCTTCTTTGAATTCCTCACCCACCAAGCCTACAAAAGGTGTTTTCTACACTTATACTAATCTGCCTATTCTTGAATATATTTTACATGATGTGTCCTCTAAGGGAGAAGAAATTTTATCCTTATTGCTTGATTAGTGTTATAAGGCCTCTTATTTTTCACCCATTTTTGAAAATTCTGCTCAAAGTGAAGTGAGACAACCATTTTATTTAAACGCAGTCATCCCATCTCAACCTTCATCTCCTGCAAATTCTTCTTTTGTATCAACCCCCAAGACTACCATGGTTTCCCCTTTAACCAAGATGTAATAGATTTTGGCAAATAGGTATGCTCCACTTGTCTTAACCAATCCCTTATCTGCCATGCCAACCGAAGATTATCAGAAATATATGCCAAAGTTTACCGAAGATGGGGATTATACTACTGAAGAACATATAGAGGCTTTTTATGCTTATGCCGAAAATATTAACATTTCAGAAGAAAATGTGTGGACCATATTTTTTGTGCAGAGTTTGGATGGTCAAGCTCGGAAGTGGTTCAAAGAGCTACCGGAAAATTCAGTCACAGGTATTGAACAATTAGATGAGGTATTCTTAAAACACTGGGGAGAAAGAAGAGATCTACTATATTACATTTATGAGTTCAAAAGCTTAAGAAGAGAAGATGGAGAGTCGGTCTCAGACTTCATCAAGAGTTTTAATAGAATGTTTGGCAAAATCCCTGCAGAGATCAAACCGAGTGATGCATCGGCAAAGATCACATTCTCTGCTACCTTTGATCCATATTTTTGTCTAATCCTTAGAGAAAGAAGATCATCCACACTTTCTTTAATGCAAGATGCTACCCTCGAAGTTGAATAAAACATTATGGCATCTCAGAAGCTCAAAGAAAAGGTCGAGAGAAAGACGTTTTTTGTTGATCCCCCTTCTTCTTCTAATAGTAAAATGGAAAAGATGGCAAAGATGTTGAACAACTTGACATCTGAAATGTCAAAATTGACGATCCAGAATCAACAACCAGCCAAGACAAAAGAGCCAAATGCTTTTGTCCCAAGAAATCTAAATGCTTTCCCTTACAGAAGGAACAATCAACAAGTCCAGATCCTTCAGAGAGACAAGAATGCAGTTGATGATCAGAGAATCAGACCCCCTTTTCAAAATGCAATGTTAGAAGAAGAAAAACAACCATCTCATGATGAAGTTGAAGAAGCAGATGAGATAAATTTTTTTGGTGATGAAAATGATTCCTCCTTTTTGACACAAGTAGATTATGATGAAGCCTTGATGGACCAGCAAATTCATGAGGCAAGTATTGAAGAATCTGTCTACCTGATGGATGATTAGAAAGGTTATAATTTAAGATACAAAAATGCTTCCCCTAAACCATTTCTCGCTGCTCCTGTGAAGAATAAAGAAGTTGTTGCCAAGCAGTTTGTTGCTCCTATAAAATAGACCTCCACTCCTGCAAAACAACAGCAGAAGAAAACACATCCCCTAGCCAAGGAGAAAGTCATTCTCAAAGCTTCTTCCAATGAGGTAAAAGCTTCGCATAAATCATCTTTCTCTTTTAATTTCGAATCAGAAATTCAGAAAGTAAAGATACCTATGCCATTAACTGAACTCATGAAGAATGATATCTTTAAGTCTTCCATCCTGAAGTCCCTTGAACCGACGTCCTCTTCATCTGCTGATTTTGTAAACCTACAACATGACAAGCCAACCGTAACTATAGGGCCTATGATAGAAGACCGAGATGATTCTTGTCCACCATTATATATATATCCCTAAATGTCCATGATAAGATCCTCCACAACTGCTTTCTTGATTTAGGAGCATCACATAATCCTATGCCCAAAGTAGTGATGGATGAGCTTGGGCTTGAGGTCACCAAACCATATCATGATCTCTTCTCATTTGACTCTAGGAAAGTCAGATGCCTTGGCCTCATAAAAGACCTTGTTATAAACCTTTCCCAATTGCCAATGAGAAGCATGGTAATGGATGTGGTGGTTGCTGATATCCCACCCAATTTTGGACTCCTCTTGTCTCGTCCATGGAGCAACAGGTTAGGAGGTACCTTACAGATGGATATTTCGTATGCTACGATCCCAGTGTTTGGAGGAGAGCTAAAAAGACTTTACAGAGAGAATTAACTTGCCTACATCATTAGCGATAAAAAAAAAATTGTAAATCATCCTATTTATGCTGTTGATACAGATTTTGGCTCATGCATTCTTCAAATAGATGATTCTCAATCAAATCCTATGCATCTTGTGAAGCCCACTGAACAATGAACTGATGATATGAACATTTCATTTTGGACCATATATTTTGATGGGGCCAGTACCAAAGATTCAACAGGTGCAGGGGTAGTTTTGATTTATCCTTCAAAGGAGACTATACATTTGTCTTTCAAGCTTGATTTCAGAACTACTAACAACATAGCAGAGTATGAGGCCTTATTGTTGGGATTAAATTCAACTAAGGAGATGGGGATAAGAGATTTAAAGGTGTTCGGAGATGCAGATCTCATCATACAACAAGTAAACAGTACCTTCCAGGCAAAGCACGTCAGATTGAAATCCTACAGGGATGAGGTATGGAAAATTAGAGATTCTTTTTCCATTTTTGAGATTTCTTATATACCTAGGGATATGAATCATCTTGCCGATTCCTTTGCTGCTTCAGCCAGCCTGTTTATTCCCCCCATGCCCCCCAGGGTCAGTTATGAAATCCAAGTCAAATATAGGCCATCTTTGCCCGACAATATTAAATACTTGAAAGTTTTTGAGGATGATGATGAACTTAATAGATTTCTTCAAGTGGTAGATGAGTTTTTTAATATGCACATTGACGAGCAGAATTTAAATGTAGAGGAATCCTAGAAGCCTAAGATAAAACAAAAATTGGGTCAGCATGATATTGTTCAGCTACCTAACAATTATATACCTCGAGGTTTGGTACCTATTGAAAAGCTATTTGATCACAATGATGTCCCCTACAAGCCAGACAAAAAGGAGAAAGATCCTGTTGTTCATGAGCACAACATAGGGAGCAAAAGCAAGCCTAAATTCATAAATCTGTCCTATAAATTGATTGTTGATCAGACGTCCTAATATTGCAGCGTTTTGAAGGAATTTTCTGATGTTTTTGCTTGGAAATATAGTGATCTGAAGACTTATGACCCTGATATCATTACACACAAGATCCCTCTTGAGAAGGACACCATCCCTTTCAAACAAAATCTCAAACCTATCAGTTCTCTTCTTTTGCTTGTGATTGAAAGAGAAATCAAAAAGCTTCTTGATGCTAAGATCATAATTCCTTTGAGATACTCCAAATGGATTGCAAATCAAGTAATAGTGAGAAAGAAAAATGGTGAGGTCAGGTTATGTGTGGACTTTAGAAACTTAAACAGATGCTCTAAGAAAGACAACTATCCCATACCTAAAATGGAACATTTGCTGAAAAGAATTTTAGGGGCTACTGTTATGTCTTTCCTAGATGGTTTTTTCCGCTATAACCAGATTTCTATTCATCCTGATGACCAAGAGAAGACTGCATTTACTACTCCTTGGGGTACCTTTATGTATGCCAAAATGCCATTCGGATTAATGAATGTCGGGGCCACGTTTCAAAGGGCCATGGACATAACTTTCGTGGGTGAGAAGGATAAGGTTGTCCTCATATATCTTGATGACATCACAGTTTATTCCAGCATTCATGAGGAGCATCTAAAGCATTTAAAAAGAGTGTTTTTGAAGTGTAGGCAGTTCAAAATCTCATTGAATCCCAAAAAGTCCCATTTTTCTCTCAGGAAAGGTAAGCTCTTAGGCCACATTGTCTCAGTAGATGGTGTTAAAATTGATCCAGCTCAGGTGGAAGCAATTCAGAGGCTGTCCTTGCTAAGGTTGAAAAAGGATATTCAATTGTTGCTCAGTAATATTAATTTCGTTAGAAGATTTGTTCCAAATTTTGTTGAGATAGTAAAACACATAACATGTATGCTGAAAAAGGGGTCTGAGATAAAATGAACAGACAACGCAAGGAATTCATTTCAGGATATCAAACAGGCTATCATGGAATCCCCGACTCTGATCAGTCCGGATTACAGCAAGATTTTCTACATTTTTTCCTTTGCTTCTTATGACACAGTGGCAGCAGTCTTGCTATAGAAAGATGATGACAATATGGATCACCTAGTTGCTTTCTTCAGCAAAACACTCAGAGATGCTGAGCTAAGGTATGATCCTATTGAAAAACAAGCCTATGCTCTCATAAAATCTTTAAAATCTTTCAGAATTTATATCCTCCACTCAAAAGTCATTGCATATGTTCCTTGACCCTCCGTGAAAGATGTTTTGAATCAGCCTGATATTGATGGAAATAGAGCTAAATGGATTGCAAAGTTGATCGAGTTCAACATTGAAGTAAAGCCCACCAAATTGGTAAAAGTCCAAGGCCTTGCTAAGATTTTAACGGAGGAAAATCATGAGTTGTTGGACATAAATTTCATAGGAAAAATTTTAGTTAATTTGCAGACGGAGCTGGCAGCAGATGGACAACATAAAAATCAACAAGTGACAGAGCACTTGTCTTCTTGTGAATGGTACTCAGGTATTATACATTTTTTGCAAAAGCTAGAAGTCCCTCCTGAACTCAGTATGACTCAAGCCCGAGCCCTTAAGCTCAGAGCCATCAAATTTTGCATTTATAATAATCTATTATATTGGAAAGACCCTGTTGGTTTACTACTTAGATGTTTAGACAAAGAAGAGTCAGTGGAAGTAATACATCAGTTTCATTCAAGTGTTTGTGGAGGTCATGATTACTGGAAGACCATTGTTCATAAAATTCTAAGGGCTGGATACTATTGGCCTTTTCTTTTCTCAGATGTGTGTGACTTTGTCAAATCTTGTGATAAATGTCAAAGATTTATAGGAAAACAACAGCTAAAATATTTGCGCCTGAAACCTATAGTAGTGAATGGCCCTTTTTAGCAGTGGTGTTTAGATTTTATAGGTGAGATAATCCTTTGTCTAGTGGTCAACATAAGTGGATATTAGTAGCCATATATTATTTTACAAAATGGATAGAGGCAATTCCCACCAAGAATGCCACTCAGTGGGTTGTCATGAAGTTTCTTTATGAAAATATCTTGAGCAGATTCGGCTGTCCCAAAAGGCTGGTAACAGATAATGCAACAGCATTCAAAGAAGAGGCATTGGTAGACATGTGTGACTCAATGGGCATCTAGTTGGTACATTCGACCCCCTACTACCCTCAAGGTAATGGTCTGGCCGAATCATCCAATAAGAGCTTAATCAAAATCATCAGAAAATTGTTAGAGGAAAACAAAAGGAATTGGGATTCTAAACTGAAATTTTCTCTGTGGGAAGATAGAGTAACTATCAAAAAGTCCATAGGAACCTCTCCATTCAAATTGGTCTATGGGACTGATGCCATTTTTCTTGTTTAGTTAATTTTACCAGTGGCTATATTCTTTCAGGAAGTGCAAACTGAGTCAAATGATTTGGTAAGAAGAATGCTTGATTTGGTGGAACTGTAGCAGGCCCGCAAATAGTTAGTGGATAGATCAGAGGCTCATCAAAAGAAGATCAAAGATACTTTTGATAGAAAGGAAAAGGTGGATAATTTTCAAGTTGGTGACTGGGTTCTAAAATGGGATGCTCTCAGATAGGATAAAGGCAAGCATAACATGTTCGATTCTTTGTGGACCGACCCTTTCATGATAAATCAAGTACAACACAACAACACATTCATTCTATAGAATTTGGGAGGTAAAGAAATGTTCGGTGGCCTGATCATTGGCAATTTTTGAAACTCTATTTTGTCTAAGGCTGTGAAGCCTAGACATTGTAATTTTAGTTTTAGTCTTTATTTTTACAGAATAACTTCATGCCCAATGGAAACACTAGAAGATAGTTTTTAGTTTTGTTTTCAGGAAAGGCATTGGTTCTGTGGTTCTTGAAACCTCACAGGGAGGCATTCATCCCCAATAGGAGCTAGTGTTATCTCCTCAAATAAATTGGTGGAAATATTTCTTTTGAGGTGATAGGTTGTGGTCCAAAATTTATTCCTAAATTTTTGTAGGTAGGTTAGAGAGTCTATTTTCTGTAAAAAATCTCAGAAAGAACTTTTGATTTGGTTTGGTCAAGCAAAAGACAGAATCTCATGTTTTGGTGGTTTACGCGAGCCTAAGATGCGCACATTAACCACCAAAAGCCTTTGTTCCCATTAGTTAAGAGGGAAAAGCCAAAGCGCGGTTAACTACCGAAACGATTTCAACGGAAAAAATGAAAAAGCCCATGCTTTCGCACAAGCCAATTGTCAATTGGCGCAATGATGGAAACATAACCACCGAAAGCTCATGAAGGTGGTAAGATATGCACGTTCTTGTTATATCTATCCAAAGATTTATATCCTGTTGTCCTTTCAACTGTATTTGTCTTTTCAAAATTAAGAATCGACGAAGATACAGAAATTCATACGTGTTTCCCGACTAACAGAAATGATTAGTCACGTAGCCTCTCACCATTTCCAATCATGAGTACACAATCCATTATGACCCCGTTTAATCTCTGATTTCATCTCCATTCATTATCAATTCAAATTCTAGAGTTATTGAGAGACTCTTGAGCCCGTGATTCCATCAAGAAAATGCATATCCAGAGATCGTAATCCCGTTTCTCGTGGTGATCGTCTAGCGCAGTTAGAGTCCAGCAAATCGCTCTCAAGCCAATTGTCATACCAATCAAGCCAGGTCGATTCATCAGGTAAGTTCAAAACCCATATTGCTTCAATTTAAATGAATATCCCACCGAAACTCGAAACTTTCGGCATGTTTTCAGTCAATCTATTACCTAAACTCGGTTAGTGTTTGAGCTTTGTGATCTAAACTCCGTGTCACCCTGTCCCATTTTCTTTTCTATGAGTCATACTCTCTGTCATCCTAAATCATAGATTCTTGGTCACCCTGGCACGAAGTTTTTCCTTAATCATAGGTACAGTCAGAATTTACTAATGCCGAAAGCAGGGCCAGTTCTAAGGTCTGAATTGGATGGAGTTTGGTACCTTGAGGCACACCTTGAGGTGGCCGAGTTCTTCAAGTAGACTGGAGTCTATACCTATTGTGAAAAACTTGCAGATTTTCATCAACAAGTGTCCAAGACTTTTGCTAGCATGTATAATGGAAGAACAACAACAATGGGAAAGGAGTAGTTTGTGGTTGATGAGGCAGCCATAGCTGAGTTCACAGGTTTTCCTAAAACAGGCGATTGTTGGTTCAAATCAACTCTACCTTCAAACATTGAATTTAGGTCCTACCCGCAGCCTCTGTAGAAAGATCTTACATGGAAAAAAGACATACCAATGTCTTATGTGGAACCTAAATGGCAATATCTCCTGAAGGAAACCTTTGTCTATATCACCTGTGAAGGTAGATACAACAGAGTCATGTTCTACCACTTCAAAATTTTAAATCACTTCACAGGGAGATCTCCCATCAATTTACCATTTTACTTGCACAAATCCCTCACGAAAATGGCTAGACAGATCAAGGCCAAGCCCACTAAGGTGGCAAGTAGATTGTCTCATTAAGGACTCATTACTCTCATTGTCAAAGAGTCATTGAAGAAAAGGCGGGTGGATTGGAACTATTTCCTCTTCTGGAATGAATTCCAAACTAATTGGCAACAACAGGAGAAGGGTAAAAAGGCTACCACTAAGAAGACTATTACTCCTAAAATCAATCATAGAAACGAAAGGGTATCTCACCACCAAGAGATCCAATAGAATCATCCTTTGTTAAAAAGAAAAGAATCAAAAGAAAGTTACAGTTTGAGCGTGAGCAGTCCAAGGATCCTACTCAAAGAAGTAACCCTTTAAACCTACCCTATAGTGATTCAAAGCCAGAACAGGAGTTAGAAGAGACACAGGGTAATGTATAGGCTGGACAAGTTGCAAACGATTGTTCCAAATTACCCTCACCAACTCCTCCAGAGGCACACAGTCCACCATTAGCAGAAGCCTCTTCAAGTAAGCCTAAAGCATCTAGGGCACGAAAAATCAATAAACTCCTGCAACAAGTCCATGAAATGGAAGTCTTGGAAAGAGTTATTAAAAATGATAATATAGACTTGACTGAAAGAAATGTGGATCTTTTTAAAATAAACCAAACGCTCAAAGAAAAGAATGAAAAGATCAAAGACAGGAACAGGGTGTTGATTAGGGAAAACATGAAGCTGTACAGACAGCTCAGAATTCTGAGGCTCAAATTAAAAGATTCGCAATCACCAACAAAAGAGAAAAAAAGTTTGGAGACTCTAGCCAACTTATCTACAACCATGGTAGATACACCAGAGCATTCCACATAGCCAGTTGAAGTTCGCAGATCTGCACGAACAAGGGTTGCATCATCCAAAAGACCTTGAACATTCATCAAAGAATCAAGGTAATCATTTTTGCAAATTTTGAAGTTTTCTCAAAGATGAAGTTTCCGTGGTTTAGGCGAACATGACGAATGTTCATTAACCACCGAAACTAGAGCTTTCAGTAGTTATTTCACTTAGGAGTCTTCTAGGTTAACCATCGAAAGCCTGTCACTACCAGAATGACCGAACTTTTGCACAGATCGAAGTTTTTTGAGTTGGAATGGTTTGAAACCTCTTCGAATGGACATTTGTTGAATTGTCAAGTCAGATCCAATAGCTATTCTTGATGGATAAGGGAAAGAAGAGGTGTTTCAATCATTTTTGGTACCTTTGACAAACGAAGAAAATCAGGATGCTTGCTCACCTCAACAAATTCAAATTTGTATCTCTTGGAAGAGTCATCACTCAGCCTTGGAAGGCTATTCTACACTGCACCATGACTCTATAGGATATGAAGACCATGAAATCTGGGATTGACGTCATTTTTGGGGATCATTCCATTTCTTTTGCAAACTGAATTTTGACTTTCTATCTTTAGCATATTTGATCCATGCTTTTAGGATATCAAAACTACATTGTAAAGATATAAAGCTAAAGGTAGAATAGGAACTAAAGGTTCGACTTTGGAGACTTTTTTCATATTATGTACTCAAACTTCTCATTTTTATATTAAGTAATACAATCTTTTTTTGCCATAACTTGTTCAGATTTCATCTTCTTATCTATTCTGTACTTGCACCTGGATATTATATTCTTGTTGTTATGCTTGTTTATGCCCGATAACTATCATCTTATCATTGCATTCATAAGTTAAAATTTGCAAGTATTCCTGTGATTATTGTAATTGGCCATTCATATATGCTTTATATGTGATTCTGCTGATATAATAGTTATTTCTCCATACATCCCTTTATTTGTAAAATCTCTGAACATTTGTGGTTGAAATCCTTATCCATCTAAATGTGTTTATGCATGATTTGAGTGAGAAATGATTCAGTGATCTGACTTGATCCAAACCCACACGTTTTATTGAGAAAACAGTTACCAAAAGATTAAGTTACCAGGCATCTCTGACTTATAGCCTAGGAGAGTTTCCTGGAGTTCTAACAAATTGGCGCCATTGTTGGGGAGAGAAGATCGAAGCTCAGCTTCCTTGGGACACGACATAGATCCAGCTTTGATGATAGATAAATCCCGGATATCATTTGGATTGTAACTATCTATCTGGTGACTCCATTGAAACGAAGTGGATCCAAAAAGAGCTCACACCAGGGCAAACCAAGAAGGCCCACTGACAACACCAGTTCCTGGCCCTGAGAACATCATTAGTAAGGGAAAATCTTTGCAAAGATAGGCTTTTGGATCTGTAAAGACTTCAAATTCAGGTATTCAAACCAACACTTCTTCTTTCATATCTAAAAGGCCTCTAGTTGAATCCCTTACTGCTGAAACTCATAGTTCTCAGGAGATTGAAAGTTTATCCGAAATATTGAATGTAGAGGAACCTTCACTTTCCTCTAATGTTACTCACTTTGTTTTTGAGCATGATATTTCATCCAATCTTAAAGAGATAATTACAGGGTCCCCTCAGCAAAAAGAAACCTCTTCTTCATCTTCTTTGAATTCCTCACCCACCAAGCCTACAGAAGGTGTATTCTACACTCATACTAATCTGCCTTTTCTTGAAGATATTTTACATGATCTGTCCTCTAAGGGAGAAGAAATTTTAGCCTTGTTGCTTGGTCAGTTTTATAATGCCTCTTATTTTTCACCCATTTCTGAAAATTCTTCTCAAAGTGAAGTGAGACAACCATTTTATTTAAACACAGTCATCCCATCTCAAACTTCACTTCCTACAAATTCTTCTTCTGTATCAACCCCCAAGACTGCCATGACTGCCCCTTTAACCAAGATGGAATATATTTTCGCAAATAGGTATGCTCCACTTGTCTTTCCCAGTCCCTTATCTGCCATGCCAACTGGAGATTATCATAAATATA
>JASDQU010011855.1:127042-146705 GCA_032191745.1 Picea mariana | reverse complement strand
GGGGGGGTCCGGAATGGAGTGTTTTTTCTGGCAGGCCCTTTTTCTCTACGTGGCAGGAATCCATTGGTCCAGACTCCCACCACGTACCGCTCATCATTTTATTACATACCCCCCATTGCCCCATGACATCATTTTCCACCTTTTTCCCTAAAGATCACATCTCATAACTTCGTCAGTCCACTCCCCCTTGTTCACACGTTACAAGTCCCTTCATCATGGTAAATTCTCAATCAACACCCTCCACATCACCATGTTGTACTTATCATTCGTTGCTACCTACAATATCATGCTCTAAAGGACGCGTTGGGGATTTATTACTGGCTAACTTATCCGTTAGCCTACTGATCTATCTCCTGTGCCCAATGGGTATCTATTTGCCCAAAATTACCCTTTTTCCTTCATTCTACCACTGTTACTTTGTCCATCACACCAGATAATTCTTCCCTATCTCCTCTTCGTTTCAGTCAGCCATCCAAAACCACAGTCATCCCCACTAACGTTTTGTTTGACTTGCAGGTATTTTTGCAGTTTTGGCGCCAAAATCACAGAAAGTAGAAGCCGAGAAAAATCTTTTCCTCCCGCCCCCTGTCGACCTCAACAGGATCCATTTGGCCAACAAGGATCATTTAATCGTAGACACCAGGTGCAAATTGGACTTCGCGGATTTGTAGTCATAGCTCAAAGACACTAACTTGGATCAGAGCGATGAAATTGGGCTCTAGGAGTCCAAACTTCCTCTATATCTTTTCCCCCAGGTTCACCATTTCCCTGAATTTTCCTTCAAGTGCCAAGCTCATTACCTCCCCAACCAGAGAGCCATAGTATCTTCATCAGGAGGAACTCTGTTCTTCATTACACCAGAAGCCATTGATCAAATGATGCAGATACCTAGAGTTGAATCCACGTTCCCTTTCAATTTCGAAGTCATCACGAAGTTGTACCAGAAACCATCATTCCCTCATAGAGCCCAGATTTTCGAGCTTTTCCTCCCTCAGGCTACTCAGCTCCCAAAAAAAAATCCCCCGTACCCTTCCTCCCTATTCTCAGAGAAGGGAAACCAAGTTATTTCATCACTCTATGCCCTACTTGGTTATTTTTTCGACAAATGGGTGGATGAACCCATATTGGGTTTTCTGTCCATCTTCTCCACAGAAGAAAAACCCACCACTCAGTTTGACTACAGCACCTTCCTGGCGGATAGTAGTCACGAGAAGTTCTCAAATTTCTCCTCAGAAGGAATGTTCTAGTATTCCTCAATACTGGCCTACATGTTCACTTTCTTTCAAGCAGACAGGTTCTCCTTTTCAATGCAGAAAATGGACAAGGACGGGAGACCGCAGGCGGTAACATCTTGGAATTCACTACTCAGAAAAAATTCAACAGATTTCTGTTTCAAACAATTTATTGAGCAGTTTTACAACCCAGTGATAAGCATGCTTAGTGGTAGACCTGAAACAAGAATAAACGAGGAGATTCAGAGGATCTTAGACCTCTCAGACCTTGCAAAAACTGGAGACTAGTATCTTTACCAAAACCACACCGAGATTAGAGTATATGAATGCGAGTTGGCTCCATACAAATTACCCAAGTATCTACCCATGAGGTTATTTTCCCTAGAGTAAATAAGGAAAATTATTAACTCAGATGACATACATTTTGTGTCTCTGAAAAAGAAACAACAGCTTAGAATTAAAGGGCAAATAGGGTCTTTCATCTGCAATAGTCGAGGCGTCGGGGAGGAAGCAGATAGACTGTTGAAAGAAATGAAGTTTTTTGTTAGTTTCATATGGCACTATGATCCATGCAGGATAATTTCTAAGATGAGGATTGAAAATAAAAATGTCCCATATGTTCATACACCTAAGCCCAAGATAGAGAAGCTCACAAATCAAACCAAATGGGAGTCGAACACTCTGGTTGAGATAGAACAGCAGGACCCTTTGGTCATCATCTCACACACTACTACACCATAGGTTCCCAAGGAGAAAATACCCAGGAAGGCTTCTTCACCTTCTCTCACCGAAGGCTCGGCTGAAGATTTCCAATTACACACCAAAAGGCCAAAAACCAGTCACACACCTGACATGGCTGGCGAAAAGGAAATCCAATCCACTGCAACTATGAAAGATGATCGGTAACTTCTTATCACAAGCAACAAGAAGATCATGTCTACAGTTTTGCCTAAGAATCCCATAAATACTCCACTAGTAGACCAGCCAAGTAAAGTAGGAACAAAGTTGAGTGTTTTTGAGAAGTATGACCTGATCAAAATGAAAAATCAGACGTTGACCAATAGTACATATGCTCAGTTTTGGAAACAGACATCAACAACACAACACAGACTATTGTATGCATTTGATACATAGAAGGGTAGAATGCGCATGGTGTTTCTGCAGGCATAGGTGCTAGACCCAAAAGCAATCACTGATTACAAAAGGGAAACATTCGAGTTTCATACTAGGGATGTGCATCCTGCTAATCAAATGGATCTACACAGGAAAACTGGGGAAATGATTTTCTCCACGTTGGAAAATGATTCTACTGCGGCCACTAAATTATAGGTATCTCTGAGCAATGTCCAGACACAACTGAAATCAGAAAAGATATCATCCTTTGTAAAGCATAACAAAATTAAGATATTGGAAGAATTGGTCCTCAAGATCGGGTATGACCCCTCAAATATGAAAGCAATTGAGGAGATGCTTAAAAATAAAAATGCCAATATAGCCTCTCTAAGAAAACAGTTGAAACTTCCACCAACAGAAGATGCAAAAGCAAAGGAGATAGTTGAGATAGAAGGGGAAAAGGATGAGATGCTTAGGTCGATTATGGAGCAGAATGCACTGTTGAAAGAGATGGAAGCAGAACTGGAAAGGTTATTGAAAGAGAAGGAACAATAAAAGCCTATGGAAGTCATTCCATTGAGTGCAGTTCCACTCACAGGAGTAAGCATAGCATCCACAGTGGGAATCCCCTTAGAATAAACTCCCTTAGAAACTCCACTAACAGCTCTGGAGAAGACAGTAGAACTGGAAAAATCCATGGAAGAGATGAATTTGCAAGAGACAGAGATTAGCAGACTTAAAAAGGAGGTTGAGAACTTTCAAGAACTCAAGTCTTCTTACCAAACCAGCTAATCCAAGGAGAAACAAACATCCGACAAACTCAAATAGGAATTGCAACAGCTTCAAAAGCAAACAGTGGCAGGCAAAACACTTGCTAAGGTCAAGGAAAGTGTCAGGATGGATATCACCAAGTCCGTAAATGAAATATGGCCTATGGTACAAATCATGTTCAATAATCAAGCAGGCAATTGAACTAGTGAAAAGAATCAAGCAGGCAATTAAGAAAATAAGAGGAGAATTGGGAGAGATGCTCACCGAAGCCACTGAGATCATTAAATTCCTGAATTCAAAAACCAGAAAAGAGTTAGAGGATTTGAAAATTGAAGATAGGACAGAAACCATCCTCGAGGTCAAGAGGGTCCTAACCAAAAGAGGATTGATGCTACAACTGGAGGAAAAAGTTCAGACTATGGACATAGGAGTGCAAAGAGTTTTTAGCAAAATTGATGCTCTACAGAAGAAAGGCCTCCCTGGCTTAAGGGTAATAAATGAAAAGTTAATGACACTTTTTTATTATAAAAAGAAACTAGCCACCGTGGCTAAAGATAGTTCGAAATTCTCGGGAATACAGGGCAGTATCACAGGCAGGGCTTTTTTAGAAGCTTTCCAGTCAGACATCAGCATACAACATGAGATCCATTACATTTTCATCGTCAAACCAACTTTTGCCAAGTATACATAGATGGATGAAGTATACCGAAGACTGCTCAAAGTCGTCGTTCCCAATAACCTTCGATGGGAAGAGTTATGCAATCTGATTGAGTAGGAGATGAGGTGTCCAAGCCCATTCAGATATCCAATCGAACGAGGTCATGCAAAAGACTCACGAACGGTTTACCCCATAAATCAACATGAAGATTTCAACACATCATCAAACAGTTCCTGAATTTTTTTATTTTGCTGATTTAGTTAGCTAAATTTAGAATTTCCACGTCCTGATCTTTAATGACAGGATCGTATGTAATTTTTTGTTATAAATACTTCAAAATTTGAAGTATCGAGGTTTGATCTTTATGCCATGTAAGCTAGAAAGACTGTAATTTTTATCAAGAGATCTTCCAGTAATACAAAGAGACGTTTCACAGGATTCTCGCATGTTATTCATTGGTGATGTTTTCCTTTCTATGTTAAATGTTTTTCTCCCTCAGTTGTCATATTGTTTTCTAATATAATATTTTAAAAGTAGTGCATGTTGCAAGATTTATCTTTGTATACCCTATTTCCGGCTTGGAAAGATCTTAATGTTTATCTTTATGATATTACAGTGAAGAAATTCTTAAATTCTTCTTTACTTTAATTGATATTCTCGTATTTTCTGCTATTCGTCACTTTACTGCTAAAGAATCCAATGAATACATTATCTTTCCCTATGAAAGGAATCTTTTAATTTTTTTTTAGACCTCTATCTTTATAATATAGACCCCATAGCCCAATGGAGGTGTAAAACCATTTTCAGCCAACTTAACAAAAACAACAACAAACCATTAAATCATATTTTGTCTAACTAGCCTAATATCTCAAAGTTAAAACATAGCTAAATCATACAGAGAGATCCCTCTCTGAAGCTGGTAGGGCTAGATTCCAGTTTTGAAGTGGTTGGATAAAGTTACCTCTTGTAAATTTCTTCTACTCTGACAACCTCTGGGAATTTACAGAGCATTAACATAGTGGTGACCATACTGGGGACAAACAAATATTCAATCCCACAGTTTCTTTTTCCCTAAGAAGAAAACTTTGTTTATGAACAAATTATAAATCTGAGAAAGAAGTAATGTTTAGAGGTTGTTAAATGCTTGTACTTAGTAATTTCGGATTCATAAAAATAAGAATATATAAAAATTAAAAAAATATGGCTCCTAAAAGAGATTATACTCGATCCCACCCAAACCCAGAACCTGCAATAGCAACTGATAATCCATAATAGTTACTCAGAAGGAAGACCATTGCAGAAGGTTTAGGGAGTCATTGTCCCCTTAACAGGTCCCCTTCTCTTCCAGAGGAACTTGTTTCCCTTCAAGATCTCGACTTTGACACCATTTTTGAACAAAGCCTATTTAGAACGAAATATGATAGATTTGTGACTGAAACCGTTTTAGATCCAACCATACTACAACCCTGGACCCCTGAAATACTATCTCCCATTGAAAAACCTCAAACCACTCACTCTGTGCCACCTAGTCCCTCATCCTCCTCATTTTCTGCCATCACCCCAACTATCATTCAGGTTGTTGTCCCACCCCCTCCACCTATCATGGTGGCCAGATATTCTCCCTTGGTGTTGGCTTCACCTTTACACGACATGCCCCAGGATTATAAAACGAGACTCCCACAGTTCAATGGTACAGGGCCCTTGAACGCACAACACGTTGATAAAATGAATGACTATTTTGACTTGCAGGAAGTGGATGAAGCTTATGTTCAAATGATAATTTTTGTGTAGAGTCTGACTGGGGACGTTAAGAAATGGTACAAAGTATTACGTGATGCTTCAGTGGTCGACCTTACAGTGTTTCAAAGAAGTTTTTTGGACATATGGGAGGTAAAGAAAAACCCTCTCCAGATCTTGTCAGAATACGAAAACATCAGAAGGAATCAAGGAGAGATAGTACAAGACTACTACACTCGCTTCAACAATCTGTACAATGCAATTCCAGCCGATATTAAACCCCCACAAGGTTTGGCACTAATAAAACTCCCCGGCGGTTTCAATGCTGACACGTCGTATCAATTAAGGGAAAGAAACTCCACCACCCTGGAGGACATGCAGAAAAGTGCAATAAGTGTAGAGGCCAACTTGTTGGCTAAAAGGGAACAGTAGAGGATGAAAAGGACAGTCACAATTAAAGAGGAACCTTCCACATCTTCTTCTTATGCCAAACTGGATTCCTTAGATAGAGCAATGGAAAGGATGATGGAGAGACGTACTATAGCCAAAAGAAATCCTCCTAGAGAAAACCAACCTTCTCCGCAAATTCAGAATCCTAACTTCAGAAGAAATCCTCCTCAAATGAGGTAGAGATATCCTAGGGATCAAAGAGAAGAGAGGGTTCCTGATCAACAGATCAGACCACCCCTACAGGAAAATTATGTTGATGAAGGTGAGGATGTAATTGAAGAATTAGAGGACACACACATAAACCGCATGGGCATTCACGATAACGAAGCCATTTTCCTTACTCAGAGAGACTCTAATGAAATATATGGTCAACAGCCAGGAAAAAACCCATAATTATCCTCTATACTCTGCTCACTCTGATCTAGATTCCTTCATCCTATATAACGATGACGATATGGGAGAACAAATCGCTTGGCTGGAAGAGGATACATTTGACCCGAACGAAGGCCAAGAAATCACTGAGGCAAAAGGGAAGAAACTCGTAATAAGTGAAGAATTGCCAGCAGATTTCTAGACCATGGACTTCGATGGAGCTATTAAAAAAGAAGGAGTTGGAGCAGGATTTTGGTTGCACAATCACAAATCTAGGTATTCAAAAAACCATTCTTACAAACTGAATTTTCAATGCATTAACAACATAGCCGAGTACGAAGCTTTGATGCTCGACCTGAAACTACTAAAGAAGGTTGGTGCCAAACAAATCATGGTAAGAGGTGATTCTGAATTAATTATTAAACAAAGTAAAGGTGAGTATGCATCAAAACATCCCAGGCTTAGAGCTTATAGTAACGCTGTTTTGGATGCCTTTCAATGTTTCACTGAAGTTGATTTGCAGGTGATGCCCAGGGGACAGAACATTTTAACAAATGGTTTAGCTACGTCAGCAACTACATGCAAGATACCTCTTCGTTCCACTTGTCCGTACACAGTGGAGGTAAAGTGCAGACCGACTCTCCCGAACAACATCAGATACTGGCAGGTATTTGGGAACGATGACCAAATTGAAGATTTTCTACAATGTAAAAATGATTTCGATTGTACAAACATAGACTTAGAAAATGATGATGAAAATGTAAATTAATCTATTTTTGCAAGTAATAGTGTAAATAAAATAGATTTAGAAGAATCAGGTGAAGATGAGATAGATTATGATGTTTTGCATTTAAAGAGTAATGTTTTACCTAGGGGTTTAGTTCCGTTAGAAGACTTATTTGATTTTAATGATGTAGCTAAAAAACCTAAAATTGAAGCCAGTGGTAAAGAGGTTGAAGACTATAACATAGGAACAGAAGAGAAACCCAAGATGGTAAAACTTTCCAAATATTTACCCCCTGAGCAGAAACTCAAATACATTGAACTTTTCAAGGAATATGTGGACATGTTTGCTTGGGGTTATGAAGACTTAAAATCTTATGACAAAAAGCATCATTCAACATAGGATCCCGATAAAAGAAGATCAAAAACCTTTCAGACAAAAACTTAGGAGAATCAATCCAAAGTTGCTTCCCCTGATAGAAAAAGAAATCAAAAGTATGTATGATGCTAAAATCATAGTTCCTTTACGATTTTCCAAATGGGTTTCAAATCTGGTCCCGACCCGAAAGAAAACTGGGAAAATCAGGCTTTGCATTGATTTTTGAAACCTGAACAAGGTTTCCCTGAAGGACAACTACCCACTGCAAAAAATGGACCATATATTACAAAAGGTAGTTGGATCCAACCGAATCTCCTTACTGGATGGTTTCTCAAGCTATAACCAAGTTCTCGTTCATCCAGATGATCAAGAGAAAACAACTTTCACAACACCTTGGGGTACCTTCATGTAGGTGAAGATGCCTTTCGGTTTGATGAACGTTGGAGCCACTTTCCAAAGAGTGATGGACATCGCTTTTGTGGAAGAACATGGCAGGTTTATTGTCATTTATCTGGACGATGTAACTGTTTATTCCCAGTCCGATGAAGAGCACTTACGACATCTCAGACGAGTGTTTGAGAAATGTAGGGAATTTGGGATTTCTCTAAATCCTAAGAAAAGCCTTTTTGAATTAGAGGAAGGTAAACTATTGGGGCACATAATCTCGAAGGACGGAATTAAGATAGATCCCAATAGAATAGAAGCCATTCAGAAACTGGAACACCCAAGGAATATCAAAGAGTTACAATCTTTCATTGGAAAAATAAACTTTCTGAGAATATTCATACCTAACCTGGCTGAGCTTCTCAGGAACATCAGCAACATGTTAAAAAATGACAAAAAAATAAAATGGGACACTAAATCCAACCAGTCTTTTGAAAAATTTAAACATGCACTCACACAGGATCCAGTCTTGATCAGTCCTGACTTCACCATGGATTTTTACCTTTTTTCTTTCGCTTCTGAACATACCATTGCAGCAGTATTACTACAGAAAAATAGTGAAGGGTATGAATAGCCCATAGCCTTTTTCAGTAAATCTTTAAGAGATGCTGCTTTGAATTATAAAATAATGGAGAAACAAGCTTTTGCCCTGGTAAAAGCCATAAAGAATTTTAGCGTATATATTCTCCATTCCCACATCATAACATATGTTCCGAACGTAGTAGTGAAGGATACTTTAACCCAGGACAATCCAAATGGTAGAAGAGGAAAGTGGATTGCTATCATTCTAGAGTATGACATAGAAATTAAGCCTACTAAACTAATTAAAGGTCAAGGTCTAGCAAAGTTAATGGCGGAATCCAATTTCCATGCTATTGATATTAATTTCTTAGCTGCAGTAGATGAATAGGGAGAATAGGCGACTCCAAGCGTGAAAGAGGTATTTATGAACTCTCCATGGTACGCATACCTGATATTTTTTTTGCATAACTTACAAGCTCCCTCTGGTATGACCAAAACTAAAGCTAGGTTTTTGAAATTGAAAGCACTAAAATTTTGCATTCTAGAAGGCAATATTTATTGGAAGGATCTTGGAGGTATTTTTTTGAATTGCTTGTTAAAGGATGAAGCTGACAAAGTAATGCAGGATTTTCATGCAGGAGACTGTGGTGGTCACCTGAGATGGAACACCACAGCTAATAAAATCCTCAGAGTTGGCTTCTATTAGCCTACACTATTTGTTGATGTGCATCAAAAGGTGACTTAGTGTCATAAATGTCAGGTGTTCGAGGCAAAAAAGAAGCTCCTCCCTTTGCCCCTGAAGCCAATCTCTGTTGAAGCTCCTTTCCAACAATGGGGATTAGAATTTATCAGAGAAATACATCCTCCCTCTTCGGGCCAACACAGGAAGATTCTTACTACTACAGACTATTTCACAGAATGGAACAAAGCTGTACCAAGCAGACAAGCTACTGATTCTGTCATTATTAAATTTTTAGAAAATAATATCTTGTCTCGTTTTGGGTGTCCAAGAAAAATTATAACTGACAATGCAAATGCTTTCCACTCCAAGAAGCTCATAAATTTTTGCAACCAGTATCATATCGGTTTGGGACATTCCACAGCTTATTACCATCAGGGAAATGGGTTGGCAGAGTCATCAAATAAAACCCTGGTGAACATTATTAAGAAGATGTTGCAAGAAAACAAAAAGTCATGGCATAACAAGCTGGTTTTCGCACTGTGGGCAAACAGACTGACCACCAAAAGGTCAATTGGTATGTCTCCATATCAGTTGGTCTATGGCACTCAAGCAGTTTTTGCTACCTCCTTAGGGTTTCCTGTCATGAAATTGCTACAAGAGATGCAAGCCGAGATGAATGATTCTCAAAGAAGGATAAATCAGATGATCCACCTGCAGTAGTCCAGAGAAGAAGTATACAAAAAAACTCGGGGTGTCCAGGAGAGCATAAAAAATATCTTTGATAAAAGAACTAAAGAAGATGACTTTGATCTAGGTGACCTGGTTCTAAGATGGGATGCTCGAAATGAAGATAAGGGGAAGCATGGAAAATTCAATAGTCTATGGAAGGGACCTTACATAATTCACACATTTAGAGGAAATAATGCTTTCCTGCTCAACAACAGTAATGGGACCAATCTGCCAGGAGGACCTGTGAATGGCAGAATGATGAAGCACTACTCACCTCCTCAGTAGGGACCTTGAGTCACACCTTTCCATTGTACAAATCATTTTATTGTGCTTACAAGTTTTTGAGTGAAGAATTTTGATCAGATGGTTGAAGCCCGTAGAGAAGGCCCTAAGCCACTGAACATTGTCATCAAACTTTCAAAAATAAAACAAATCAAACAACAAAGGCAACGGTGGAGAGAGTTTTTCAGAACATCAGAAAACAAGATTCTTGGCACTTCACAAGGTGAGTACCATCCCCAGGTGGAGTCGCTGTTATAACCCTATAATTTATAGGATCAACTGGTGACTGAAAATTTTATCCTTTTATTGTTTTGGTTGTCAAATCATTTTTCATTCTGGAAATAATTTGAGAAAAAAGAAAGAAAAGAAAGAAAAAGAAGAAGAAAAGAAAAGAAAGAAAAAGAAAAAGAAAAAGAATAAAAGAGGGCATAAAAGAAATTTAAATAAAGCCCCATGCAAAAACAATGACTTCGTCCATATAGTTTAAGCATGGCCAAGTCCTTAAAATTGATGTTGATAGGAGTAGTGAATAAGATTGGCTGAAATGTTTAATCTTAGCCAAGAAAATTAGGTTAGCTAGTGAATAAATATGACCAAACTGCCTAATCTTGGTCAAATAACCCCAGGATAGAGTAATTTCTTAGTCCAATAGTTTAATCTGGGCTAAATGTCATACACAATTAGGTTAGAGAATAGGGTAGTTTGCTTTATCTCAATAAAAAAGGCAAGATGATCAATGTTGAACCCTATCTTTGATGTTTGAAAGTTGAAGGTCTAACCCCATGGTGATAAAAACAGGGAAAGCTTGGACAAACCCACTTAAAGTGATTATCCTAAGTTTTCAAAGAAAAAATGAGTTTGCACTCAGAAATTAAAGATAACTCACAGATGAACGGCTGAGGTGCTGGTGCTGAGAGCTATGGTTGACAAGTTTTTCCTAACCCCCCGACCGTTCTACCTTTAACGGTAAGGGGGGGGTCTGGAATCATGTATAACGAAGACACGGATCTGAACGGATGAGGCGTCGGAGCCTATATCCACAGTTGAGATTGAATTCCAGACCCCCCTGACCATTCTTCTTTTAATGGTGTGGGGGGGTCTGGAATGTAGGTTAAACATTGCGCTCATATCTATGGTCCAGCAGAAGGTGCATCGATCGACGACTGATGGTATTTTTCAAACACCACCTGACCGGTCTGCTTTTAATGATGGGGGGGGGTCCAGAATGGAGTGTTTTTTCTAGTGGGTCATTTTTCTCTACATGGCACGAATCCATTGGTCCAGACTCCCACCACGTACCGCTCATCATTTTCTGACATACCCCCCGTTGCCCCATGACATCATTTTCCACCCTTTTCCCTAAAGATCACATCTCATAATTTCGTCAGTCCACTCCCCCTTGTTCACACATTACAAGTCCCTTAATCATGGTAAATTCCCAATCAACACCCTCCACATTACCCTATAGTACTTGTCATTTGTTGCTACCTACCATCTCACACTGTAAAGGACCTATTGGCCATTTATTACTGGCTAACTTATCCATTAGCCTGTTGATCTGTCTCCTGCACCCAACGGGTATCCATTTGCCCAAAACTACCCTTTTTCCTTCATTCTCCCACTGTTACGTTGTCCATTGCACCAGAGAATTCTTCCCTGTCTCCTCTCCATTTCAGTTAGCCATCCAAAACCACAGTCATCACCACTAACGTTTTGTTTGACTTGCAAGTATTTTCACAATGATGGTGCCAAAATCAAAGAAATCAGAAGCCGAGGAAAATCCTTTCCTCCCGCCCCCTGTCGACCTCGACAGGATCCATTTGGCCGATAAGGATCATTTAATCATAGACACTATTTGTGAATTCAACTTCGCGGATTTGCAGTCATGGCTCAAAGAGACTTTCTTGGATCAGAGTGATGAAATTGGGCTCTGGGAGTCCAAACTTCCTCTGTATCTTTTCCCCCAGGTTTACCGTTTCCCTGTCATTGACCTCAAGTGCCAGGCTCATTACCTCCCCGACCAGAGAGCCATAGTATCTTCATCAGGAGGAAATTTGTTCTTCATTACACCAGAAGCCATTGATCAGATGATGTAGATACCTAGAGCTGAATCTGCCTCCCCTTTCAATCTCGAAGTCATCACGGAGATGTACCAGAAACTATCATTCCCTCAGAGAGCCCAAATTTTCAAGCTTTTCCTCCCTCAAGCCGCTCAGCTCCCCAAAACAAATCCCCCGTACCCTTCCTCCCTATTCTCAGAGAAGGGAAACCAAGTCATTTTATCGCTCTGTGCCCTGCTTGGTTATTTTTCTGACAAATGGGTGGATGAACCCATATTGAGTTTTCTGTCCATCTTCTCCATCGAAGAAAAACCCACCACTCAGTTCGAGTACAGCACCTTCTTGGCAGACAATATTCACGAGAAGTTCTCAAATTTTTCATCAGAAGGCATGTTCTAGTATTCCTCAATACTCACCTACATGTTCACTTTCTTTCAAGTGGACATGTTCTCCTTTTCAATGCAGAAAATGGACAACGATGGGAGACCGCAAGCGATAACATCTTGGACTTCACTACTCAAACAAAATTCAACAGAGTTCAGTTTCAAACAATTTATTGAGTATTTTTACCACCAAGTGGTAATCATGCTCAGTGGTAGACCTGAACCAAGAATAAAAGAGGAGATTCAGAGGATCTTACACCTCTCAGACCTTGCAAAAACTGAAGACTGGTATCTTTACCAAAACCACACCGAGATCAAATTATACGGATGCAAGTTGGATCCATACAGATTACCCAAGTATCTACCTATGAGGTTATTTTCCCTAGAGTACATAAGGAAAATGATTAACTCAGATGAAATACATTTTGTGTCTCTGAAAAAGAAACAACAGCTTAGAATTAAAGGGAAAATAGGGTCTTTCATCTGCAATAGCAGAGGCGTTAGGGAGGAGGCAAACAAACTGTTGAAAGAAATGAAGTTTTTTGTTAGTTTCATATGGAACTATGATCCATGCGGGATAATTTCTGAGATGAGGATTAAAAATAAAAATGTCCCATATGTTCATACACCTAAGCCCGAGATAGAGAAGTTCGCAAATCAAACAGAATGGGAGCCGAACACTCTAGTTGAGATAGAACAGAAGGACCCTTTGGTCATCATCTCACAGACTACTACACCATAGGTTCCCAAGGATAAAAGACCCAGGAAGGATTCTTCACCTTCTATCACCAAATTCTTGGCTAAAGATTTCCAATTACACACCAAAAGGCCAAAAACCAGTCACACACTTGACACGGCTGGCGAAAAAGAAATCCAATCCACTACAATTATGAAAGATGATCGGTCACTTCTTATCATCAAGCAGATCATGTCTACATTTTTTCCTAAGAATCCCACGAATACTCCACTAGTCGACAAGTTGAGTAAGGTAGGACCAAAGTTGAGTGTTTTTGAGAAGTATGCCTTGATCAAAAAGAAAAATCAGACGCTGACCAACAATACATATGCTCAGTTTTGGAAACAGACATCAATGGCACAACATAGACTGTTGTCTTCATTTGATATAGATAAGGGTAGAATTCACATGGCATTTTTGCAGGCACAGGTGCTAGACCCGAAAGCAATCACTGATTACAAAAGGGCATCATTCGAGTTTCATATTAGGGATGTGCATCCTACTGATCAAATGGATCTGCACAGGAAAACTGGGGAAATGATTTTCTCCACGGTGGAAAATGCTTCTACTGCGGCCACTAAATTACAGGTATCTCTGAGCAATGTCTAGACATAGCTGAAATTAGAAAAGATATCATCCTTTGCAAAGGATAACAGAATTAAGACGTTGGAAGAATTGGTCCTCAAGATTGGGTATGACCCCTCAAATATTAAAGAAATTGAGGAGATGCTTAAAAAGAAAAATGTCGATATAGCCTCTCTGAGGAAACAATTGAAACTGCCACCAACTGAAGATTCACATGCAAAAGAGATAGCTGAGACATAAGGGGAAAAGGATGAGATGCTCAGGTTGATTATGGAGTAGAATGCAGAGTTGAAAGAGATACAAGCAGAACTGGAAAGGTTATTGAAAGAGAAGGAACAATCAAAGCCTATGGAAGTCATTCCATTGAGCACAGTTCCACTCACAGGAGTAAGCACAACATCCACAACGGGAATCCCCTCAGAAAAAACTCCCTCAACAACTCCACTGATAGCTCTAGAGAAGACAGTAGAACTAGAAAAATCCATAGAAGAGATGAATTTGCAAGAGACAAGGATTAACGGACTTAAAAAGGAGGTTGAGAACCTTGAGGATTTCAATTCTTCTTACCAAACCAACTACTCGAAGGAGAAAAAAACATCGAACAAACTCAAACAGGAATTGCAAGAGATTCAAAAGAAAATAGTGGTAGGAAAAACACTTGCTAAGGTCAAGGAAAGTGTCTGGATGGATATCACCAAGTCTGTAAATGAAATATGGCCTATGGTACAAATCATGTTCGAGCAAAATGAACTAGTGCAAAGAAGCAAGCAGGCGATTGAGAAAATAAGAGGAGAATTGGGAGAGATGCCCACATAATCCATTGAGTTATGCAATCTGATTGAGTAGGAGATGAGGTGTCCCAGCCTAGTCAGCTATCCAATCAGACGAGGTCGTGCAGAAGACTCACCAATGGTTTACCCCAAAAATTAGCATGAAGATTTCAACACATCATCAAACAGTTCCTGAATTTTTGTATTTTGTTGAGTTAGTTAGATAAATTTAGAACTGCCACGTCCTGATCTTTAATGACAAGATCGTATGTAATTTTTTATTATAAATACTTCAAACTTTGAAGTACCGAGGGTTGATCTTTACACCCTGTAAGCTAGAAAGACTGTAATTTTTATCAAGAGATCTTACAGTAATACAAAGAGACGTTTCACAGGATTCTCACATGTTATTCATTGGTAATGTTTTCCTTTTTATGTTAAATGTTTTTCTCCCTCAGTTGCCATATTGTTTTCTAATCTAATCTTTTAAAAGTAGTGCATGTTGCAGGATTTATCTTTGTATACCCTGTTTTTGGCTTTGAAAGATCTTAATGTTTATCTTTCTAATATTACAGTGAAGAAATTCTTAAATGCTTCTTTACTTTAATTGATATTATTGTCTTTTCTGCTACTTGTCACTTTACTGCTAAAGAATCCAATGAATGCATTATCTTTCCCTGTGAAAGGAATCTTTTAATTTATGTTTAGACCTCTATCTTTATAATACAGACCCCACATCCCAATGGAGGCGTAAAACCCTTTTTAACCAACTTAACAAAAACAACAACAAACCATTAAATCATATTTTGTCTAACTAGCCTAATATCTCAAAGTTAAAACATAGTGAAATTATACAGAGAGATCCCTCTCTGAAGTTGGTAGGGCTAGATTCCAGTTTCGAAGTGGTTGGATAAAGTTACCTCTTGTAAATTTATTCTACTCTGACAACCTCTGGGAATTTACAGAGTGTTAACAGACATGGCAAGATATTTCTGGCACAAGGAAAATACACAGTGGATGTACTAAAGAGGTTTGGTATGATGGATTGAAAATCCATGTCTACTCTGATGGTTACCAACCTGAAGAAGCCACATGATTCTGATATAGGTTCAAATTTGGTGGATCCCACCATGTATAGGTAGCTGATTGGATCATGGATGTACATGATTCACACTAGGCCAGATATATTCTATGCAGTGATTGCAATGAGTCAATTCATGAATGAACTGAGATAGAGACACGAGGTGGAAACAAATAACATCTTGAGGTATCTCAGAGGGACCATTAATTATGGTCTAAGATATACATCCAATGGTGGTTTATTTATGGATGGGCATGCAGATGCTAACTGGGAAGGAATCCCAATGGATCGGAAGAGTACTTCTAGATACTGCTTCAGTTTAGGATCCACTATGATCTCTTGGTCAAGCCAGAAGCAGGGATCCATTGCACAAAGTACAGCAGAGGTTGAGTACATTGCAACAAGTGATGCTAAAAAAGAAGCAGTATGGCCTAGAAAATTGGTTTCTGGGTTGTTTGGTGATAAGCTCAAGACGATGGTGGTTCAAAGTGATAATCAAAGTTGCATAAAATTAACAGAGAACCTGGTATTTCACGATAGGTCAAAACATATTGACAAGAGGTACCACTACATCCGAGACTTGGTCCAGAGAAAAACTGTAAAGTTATAGTACATAGCCACGAGCGAGTAGGTAGTTGATATACTGACCAACCCTCTGACCTCGAGACAGTTTGTGCAGCTGAGAGGCAAGCTTGGTGTGGTTGAGAATGACTACCTCGTTGAGAGGGAGTGTTAAATTTGGTAGAATCGACAGTCATTCTCCAATGAGAGGCCATATGGGCCACCTTGAGGCTAGCCGGGGAGATTTGGAGAATTAACCAGTCTTGTGAGGTATTGACAAAAGCCAGGGGGAACGTACAACCTCTATGAGTCAAACCAAAAGTCAGGACAAATAAGATTCTATGTGAGTCTAATGCAAAAGTCAGGGGGAACGTAGAACCTCTGTGAGCATAGAGATTCTAGTGCAAAAGTCAGGGAGAATGTACAACCTCTGTGAGCATAAAAAAACTAGTGAAAAAGTTAGGGGGAACATACAACCTCTGTGATCCTAGTCAAACCTTGTGAGCCATGAGCAAAAGTGAAGGTATCTAGCAAAAGTTAGTTTGAATGTAAAATTCCTATGAGCTAGAAACAAAAGATATTCCTAATATTGAAAATGATGTAATTGTATTGATCTAGTGCGTTGACATGTGTAAACATTATCCACCATGAAGAGAATTTCGAATTGCCTTGTCAAGAGTTGTAAATAAAGTCTTGAGTCTATTTCTATGTTACAACTAAAGTGTAATGTTCAGTTGCAACTAAAGTCTCGAGTCTAGTTCTATTTTAGTAATGTTGAGTTGCAACTAAAGTCTTGAGTGTAGTTCTATTTTAGAACTAAAGTGTAATGTTGAGTTGCAACTAAAGTCTTGAGTCTAATTCTATTTTGGAACTAAAGTGTAATGTTGAGATGCAACTAAAGTCTTAAGTCTAGTTCTAAGTTCAAACTAAATCATGCCAGTCTCAAGTCTAGTTCTAAGTTCGAGCTAAAGTGTAATGTTGAGTTGTAACCAATCTCAAGTCTAGTTCTAAGTTCAAACTAGAGGATGAAGTTGAGTTATGTTTAATGCATGCAATCATGTTACTATTTCGAGCTTCTCCTCTACCCCTCTTCATCCTATATAAGAAGAGGTTGAATCCTCTCTTCAACACAGTTCTGTAACACAGTTTTGAAACATAGTTTTCATATGCAAGTTGAGGGTGAAGTAATAGAGGAGCACATCAGTGATAAAGAGGAACCATATCAGAGGTGTATTTCAGCAAGGTCTTGTAAGTCTTTGTCAGGTCAGAGTCATCTTGGCAAGCTCTTTAAGATCAAAACATTCATGGTGGATATTTGTAAGTGATCTTACATTATTAATGTAATAAAGGAATATCGTTTGTTGGGGTTTTTCTCCCTGTATAGGGTTTCCCCAATGTATATGTGTTGTTGTTGTGCATGCTTACTCATCTACATATTTATTTCTATTCAATTATGATTTGGTATTGTTGAAGTGTATTAAGCTGGAATCAAAGTGTTGAAGAAAATAAAGAATTAATCCGCATAAGAAATCAAACTCATAATTTAACAAAAAAAAGTAGGGAGACACATGGAATTGGTATAACTCAGATACAAGTGGATTACCCAATTGTAAGAAAGGCTGCAAATAGGTTCCATGTTCAAGTGAGACACAATTTTCCATAAAGCATTCTCAAAAAACTTGACCTACTTCCTCCAATTTTCCCTCACCTAGATAGATGAGTACCTATGTTTCATTTAACAAGATCGAGGAGGGTAACACATGCTTGATATAACTCACCTTCACTGATTTCCTCTTATTTTATTTAACGAAGTGGAAGAAGTAAGGGTTTTTTCCCATATGGTTCCTTCAATGTGTAGTTTGGCGAGTCTAAAGAAGGAAAACTAGATGGTTTTTCATGTTTAGAGAGTCTAAAAAAAACTTAAAGGCGACTCCAGGGTAGTTCTTTTTCGTAATTTTAGTCTCACGATGCCGAAAAAGAGATAAACTACCACTCAAAAGATGCCCTTTCAAACATTTTAACGAGTGCGAAGGGAATCAAGATCACTCGACAATATTTTCATGTTTAGAGAGTCTGAAAAGAGATTAAAGGAGACTCCAGGGAGTTCCTTTTTCTTATAACCTTTACGAGTCAGAAAAAGTGATAAAAGTATACTCGAGTACATTCTCATGTATTTTTTAGCACGATAAATAATAAAGACTAAGCTCATAATTGGTTTCATTTTTACACAAGCTTGAAACAAAATCAAACTATGCTTGTAATTTCCCAACGTAATTTCCAAAGGTTTTGAGGGATACCCATGGTGGTTGGTATTCTACCCCTAGCTTTCTAAGCTAGTGGATTAACTCTAGAATGTTAATCAAATGATGGGGACGTGCCCCCCAAGCTTCATTTCAATCGTTGATTTTGAGGTTGTCACCGATTTCTATACTAGATGGAGAAAAATGATAAGGGCAGATCAAAGGAAGGGTCAAATATGAGACCTAATGAAATAATTGACTTGACATCTACGAGATCTAGTAAAGAGACTCGAATTGATAGGAGAGGTGATTGTTTCATTTTTTAATGAGATTGACACAAGAAAATAACTATGCTCAGGACCTTTGTTTCATTTTTTAATGAACTTTCCACAAAGCAGAAAAAACTATGCTAGTAGATTTTGTTTCATTTTTTAACGAGCTTTCCACAGAGAAGAAAAACTATGCTCGTAACCTCTCCTTGATCATGGTTTCCAAGAGGAAAATTCTCTATAAGGAATACATGTCAAAGGACAAATGTCAGTCATGGATTCCAGGAGATCTTCGCTATATGGAAGAAAATCACTCAAGAAGGAATACATGTCGACAACCTCGATAAGGGTAGGGAGATCTGGCTCTAATATCCCTATAGAAGATATGAACATGTCAATTACTGGATATAGGTCAGGAGAAGGGAGAGATTCCCTCTCGTGCATGGTTGAACGCATGGTGCAAGGCGTTACATTATGGACCCGCAACGGGGTGGACATTGCTGGCATGTACAAACCATTCAGGGAAGGTGGATGGTCGACCATCAGATGAGGGTCAATGAATGAAATTTGGTCGATCATTATTATTTTTCTTTATGAGGGAAACACATCACTCGAAATACAATGGACACAAAAGATCTCATAATGTAGACACAGTCTCACCCAAGGAGTAGGTTAAATTCCAAGGGGTCGTGAACTACCATCACATCGACGTTGACTGTTTTTCCTCCTAAATTAACTGGAAATTGAGGAAGGATACCTAAAGTTTGACTAATTCTTCTGTCAAAGGTCAACATATTTTGAGTCATGGGTGTAAGCTACGGAGAACCAAAATATTGCCAAGAATTCGCGGATAATTTGCTAACATAAGCACCTTCATCTATTAT
>JASDQU010011855.1:104244-116306 GCA_032191745.1 Picea mariana | reverse complement strand
CATAGAATTTAATTTTCTAAAATTTGAGGATATTACATCCTCTCTCGCTTGAGTGAAAAATTGTCCTCAGTGTCCGTTTCTCTCTTGAGATGGGGTTGGATAGGATTTCATTATATCTTCTTCCAATTCCCAAGTGGCCTCCTAAGGACTAAAGTGTTTCCATTTGCATTTTTACCTTGGCGATGGCTTTGTTTCGTAGTATTGTTTCTTTCCTGTCCATAATGTGCAGAGGTTTCGCTTGGAACTCACCTTTTGGTTCCACCTACACCATGTTCCAATCAATGATGTGAGTAGGATCATGAATATACATTTTTAGTAATGAAACATGAAAAACATTATGAACTTTTAAATTTGAGGGACTGCTAGTTGATACACCACAGGTCCGATTCAAGTTAAAATCTCAAAGGGGGCACAAAACCTTGGTGTCAACTTTGAAAAACTTCCTAGATTTAGAGAACTCCTTCTTTCTTTGAATTTTAGATATACATGTTCTCGAGTTTGAAATTCCTGATGTCTTCTTTTAAAATCTCCATAGATTTTTTTTCGGTCCTAGGCCTCTTTTATATTTTGTTGTACTCTTTTTACCATCCTCTCCATCTCATGGAGAATTTTCAGTCCCACCATAATCTTGTCAACTAGATTATCCCAACTAATCGGGGTTGTGCATTTCCTTCCATATAATAATTCGAAGGGGCTCATCTTAGTTGATGTTTGATAACCGTTATTGTAAAAAAATTCAACTAAGTGGAGGTACTCTTCCCACTTAGTTGGTTTCCTCCTTACGTACATTCGCAACATGTCTTCGATAATTTGGTTTGTTCGTTTTGTTTGCCCATCCATTTGTGGATGGTAGCTTGCGCTGCAATTCAAGTTAGTATCTAATCATGCAAACAATTTCTTCCAAACATTTGATGTAAATTTTGTTGATATTATGGTAGTTGTGGGAGGTATTTACCTCCACGTGTAACCCTAATGAAAATAGAATATTCTGGGAAGCAAGAAGTAACCCTAAAGTGTTGAACATAACCCTAGAAGACAAGTTGGCTCAAGGAAATAATTAATATTAAGTATTTAGTCTCCAGAATAAGAAGTCGGCCCAGAAAGCTCAGGAAACTGTATAAATACAGGTAGTCAGACCTCATTTTGTACACACCACTCAGAATTGTAGCTAGGAATAAGTGAACACTGTAGGCATTGGGCTAGTGCACAATTCTAGGGAGAAGCCGCAGCCAACAACTACCGCAATATGATTTCCTAGTTTAGGATCGAACTTTCTATTGGTTATGGTTGGAATTTCTTATCAGTCTTGGTTATCCTTATGCATTAGCTGTGTTTGGCTATTGGTTTTCTTCCAGAATCATTCTCTGTCAAGGTTAAAGTGCTCAGGGGTGGATTCAGCCTATGGTTGGGTGACAATATTGTTATAATGTCTATGTTTAAACGAACACATCCATTGCTTTCTAACAGGTTATGGGCCCACACTATCTTCGGATAGTCTAACCACTGGAAGACAGATTGGGAGGATTTTCTCAGTTACATTTGTAGTTGCAACCAGTTTTTGTTGCAACAACAAAAATCTAACCCTCTTGTTGAGGCACCTTAAGTGAAGAGATTGACCTAATTTATGGATAGCCTAGTGCACCCTAACCCAATGCACCTCCTGGTACCCTCAACAAAATAAGACGTCAAGTTTGAGTTTTTGGTCAATGTCAAAGGTTCACCATGTCAAAGAAGTTATGACTTACTCTATGAAGTTAGAAAACAAGTTCGAAGGGGATTCTAACTTCAAAGCAAGGAAGACAAGGATTGACCTCATCCTTGCTAAGAATAAAGTGTTGGATATTGCAAAAGGAAAGATTGTGAAACCACAGTTGGAAGAAGGAAAAGAGAAGGAACCTCAGAACGTTGTAGTTATGGATAATTTCAAAGACAATGACATCAATGCCATGAGTATCATAGTGGAATCTATAAAAGACCACTTGATACCCTATATCTCCCATATTGACTCATCTAAGAAGATGTACGATGCCCTAACAAACCTGTTATCAGTCAGAAACATTGGACAAGTAATGAGTCTGAAGAATGAGCTTCGTCAAATGAAAATGAATGATGATGACAACATAACATCATACTTTGTGAGAATCTCTCAGTTAAGAGATCAACTACAAGCTATTGAAGAAATCATTTCAGAGAAGGAACTGGTAAATATAGTACTCAATGGTNNNNAGGAAGGAATATCCTACATTTGAAGAACTTTGGACTTGTTGTGCACAAGAAGAATCAAGGATTAGTGCAAAAGAGAAACCCCAAAAGAAATACGATGATCAAGCCTTCACAACAAGGTTCAAGAATTTCAGGAATAAAAAAAAAATTGGCTCAAGTAAAAATCCAAATCAAGAGAAAGATATGTCAAAAATACAATGCTTCAACGGTCGAAAATATGGTCACTACAAGAATCAATGTCCCAATCTAAATAAAAGGAATGAAACACATGAATCATTAGTCGTCGAAGAAAGGGAACCCTCAAAGAAGGCCAAGCAGGATAAAACAAACTTCTTCTAAGACAAGGTAACAATATTCTTCATAGTTCTTGTACATACCATGTTTAGATAGTTTCTGTACATATCTTGCATATCTATTTCTTAGAATATAAGATGTTCAAAGAGAAACTATACCTATGGAAGAACAAAAAGATAAGGATTGATATCATGATGACTACAAGTCAGGAAATACACATGAAAGGATAAAGTACATCAACAACCCCTATTAACAATTCATGTGGAAGCTATTACATAAGTAACTGTTGGAAGATAAGTTGAAATCAAAATCAAACCTGAAGAAACCTAGAAGAAGTAAAAACATAAAGAAGTCAACAATCAAGAGGAAATTTGAGAAAGACTTATGACACTTTGTAGAAGGAAATAAGGATGCAGACGAAAGCGTGGAATCTGTTATATGGAGGGAGTCAATTATATAATTCCAAAAGAAGTGCATGCATTCATGCATGAAGCAAGGATTAGGAGGGAGCTAATCCTAAATAATATGAACCATTGAATATTATGAAGTGTCTATCCATGTTCCCATCAATGATAACAACCATGAAAAGCAGCACATGTTCAGTTTGACTTTAGAAGAAGTCCTCTTCGAAAAGAAGCCTTAACGTATCATTGGTTGTCCATCCACATACATGATCCTATGATGAAAGGAAGAAAGTTGGAAACTTCACGGCATGGAATCTATAGAAAACTCCATGGACCGAAGAGCTAAAGAGAAACATGAGGAAGAACATGAAGATTCCAAGAGAGAAAGAAAAGCTAGAAGAAATCAAGTAGAAGAAATAGAAGTTGTGATGAAGAAAAATGTATGAAAGACCTATGAATAAAAGCATTGAGAGATTCAAAACTAGAGGTTCTCCCAGATGGAGGGAGAAGACTATGATGATTGCTTGTCCTAGTAAACCAGACATACCTCTATATGACCCATTATATCTTTTGCAATATCCATGGATTGGAGTTTACATCAGTTGAATGTAAGGAATGTTCTCCTCAACAGAGTAATTGAAAAAAAGAGTGTATGTAGAGAAACCTCAAGGCTTTGAGGTATACCAAAAAGAGACTCTTGTACACAGGTCTTGTATGGATTCAAACAACTTGGTGCAAATCCTCCAATGCACAGCAGAAGAATGGTGAAAACTTTCTATAACAAAGATATTGTATCAAATTGGTTACTCAAGAGTCCGATATGATGGTTTTCTAATACAAGAAAAATTCTCATGATGATGGAAGAAGTACCACTTGGATATGTTCCAATTTGAGCCTTTCCACGATGTTATGAGCTAGAAAGAAACAAAAGAGTTGAATCCAACCATGACATATTATAATGATCAGAACTATATGAAGCCTTCAGAGAAAACCAAGTACTCTAGAAAGACCGAAGTACATTGAGATCAATCATTAAATTATCCATGATGAGGTCCAGAAAAGAGAACTGGTTCTCCAATATATATATCTCCACAGATGAGTAGATAGCAGATATTTTGATAAAGCCTCTGCCCAAGATGAAAAAGTTTGTGTACTCAAGAAACAAGCTAGAGCTTGTGGAGACGAATTCCTTATTGAAAAGAGAAGAGATGACTCCCAGGTTGGGAGGGAACACTTATGTGTTATTGATTTATGGACAGTCATTTTTCAGTTCGAAAAATTGTCCAGAATGAGCAGTTTGTTTCCATTTTGGAAAGTGGTTTGAGATTTCTGACGGACAGGCATTTTCCAATTCAGAAAATGGTCCAAATAAAACGATCATTTTCATAATGAAAATGGTTCGATGGATTTTTGATGTACCATAGACAATGATTCCCCTTATGGCCAGTGTAGGGGAATGGTCTAGGATAGACTTTCTTCTTGGCAGTCACTCTCACTAATGGTCAGGAAGACTGGTCTGCCTCACCAGATAGTCATTCTTTCAAATCTCACAGTTAATAGAAGTTTCAAAGAATGGTCTATTTTGGAGGTTGGTGCAGGACAGTCATTTTCTTAGGAAATGGTCTGGACAGTCATTCCCTAGGGAGGATTCATTCTCTCCAGGTTTCACTTTGTTTAGTGCCAGAGGAATGGTCCAGGTTCAGTAATCAGAGACATGCATTCCCTAGGGAAGACTCATTCTCTCCAAGTTACACTTTGTTTAGTGTCGGAGGAATGGACCAGATAGGTGAATGGTCCAAGATCAGAAATCATGACAGTTATTCTTCTATGCTTGATAAGAATAGTCTAGTAGCTCATGACTAATGTTTTACCTTTTGAGGGCAAATTCTCTTCCATATCTCACAGATGTGAGTGGAAGAATGACCAAGATGATTTAGTTTATATCATGACATTGTTTTTCTATGCAGGTTGATATTAGATGATATGATTTCTATGGAGACTGTATATCTCTGGATAGTAGATGTATACTACTGTGGTGGATGTGTTCCACTAGTTGTGACTATGTGTCACTTATTAAGTATATGTGTGCTACTTGGTGTGGTAGTGTACCACTGGATTGGGGCTGTGTACTACTATGGATAGACACAATTGTGTTCTATTGAATGACATTATTCTAATTTCCATGTAGACCGTCAATAGTGTTGAAAATTATTATCATCTAGATGAATAGTTAGTGTTCTTGTGGATGAACATTCTCCAGGTAGATAATGGTCCGAATAGAACAGATTGCTGGAAGACAGGCATTCTCTCTGAAGAGAATAGTCCAGGGTGACATTTTGTTGACATGATATGGACTAGTATTTTTCCTAAGGCACGGATTGTGGGCTGATTAGGAAAATGGTTCATGACCGATATTTTATAAGGCATACAGGTTGAGATGGATCTCTATGAATTGATTAGAAAATAGTCCTAGATTGACATTTCTATAGGAATGGTCTCTTTATTCCATGGCGTAGATTTTATCATCTGTTGGGATAGTCATTCTTTTAGGACATATGTCCATATTAGAAGAATGGTCCTTGTATCACTCCTTGGAGTGAGTGACTTATTCAGCATCATGTCTAATTACTCAGATGGAGTATAGTTTCGAGAGATGATGAAGTTGATATTGTCAGATGACACTGACAATGATGATGGTGCTTGTGATCTAATCATGAGATAGTTTGTACGACTATGATGATGCTACCAATTCAATGGTATGTTTGTGGCAAGACCATTGCCTTCAATACCTCCCTAGCTAGGAGGGAGTGTTGATATTATGGTAGTTGTGAGAGGTATTTACCTCCACGTGTAACCCAGACGAGAAAAAAATATATCGGGAAGCAAGAAGTAACCCTAAAGTGTTGAACATAACCCTAGAAGACATGTTGGCTCAAGGAAAAAATCAATTTTAAGTATTTAGTCTCCAGAATGAGAAGTCGGCCCATACAAATAAGGAAATAGTATAAATACAAGTAGCCAGACCTCATTTTGTACACACTGCTCATAATTGCAGCTGGGAAGAAGTGCACACTGTAGGCACTGGGCTAGTGCGCAAGTCTGGGGAGCAGTTGCAGCCGACAACTGCCGTAATCTGGTTTCCTGGTTTAGGCTCGGACTTTCTGTTGGTTATGGTTGGACGTTTTTATCAGTATTGGTTATCCTTATGCATTAGTCATGGTTGGTTATTGGTTTGCTTCCAGAATCATTATTTGTCAAGGTTAAGGTGCTCGGGGGTGGCTTCGGCCTATGGTTGGGTGACAATATTTCTATATTGTCTATGGTTAAATGATCACATCCATTACTTTCTAACAAATTTAACATATCTATTGGAAATTACCATCTTTGGAATTCCATGCAATCTAAATATTTCTTTCATAAACATTTCAGCGATATTAATCTCTTTATAAATAGATTTCACAAATACAAAATGTGTATATTTTCTTAGTTTATCCACCACTACCATAATCGAGTCATTTTGTCTTTGGGTTTCTGGAAAACCTGTGATGAAGTCCATCGAGATAATATCCCATTTCCATTGTGGTATAGGAAGAGGTTGTAATAGACTTGTTGGGTGTTGATGTTCATCCTTTACCTGTTGACAATCTAAGAATTTAGATAAATATTAAGTGGTTTAATTCTTCATGTTAAGCGAGTAAAACAATTTTCTTAAGGTTGTTATTGTTTTATGGTATCTTGGGTGACCAGAATATGGTTTTTTGTGCAGTTCGTCAAGAGTTGTTGTCTTTAAATCAGCGGAATTAGGTACATACAACCAATTTTTGAACCCTAATAGTCCATTTTTATCTAAACTCTGATTTGTTCTGTTCAATTTTTATGTATTTCCTTGCAATTTTGTTGTTGTTTTAATGTAATTTTCGTCATTATTGCTTGCAGATTTTCTTTTTTGTTCGATATTTTTTCTTCTTTGTTAATGTTTATTTCATAGAGTCCATTATTCCTCTAACTTAGTGCATATGTAACTTTGTTTTCTTTAACTTTGATGTGTCATACCTTGAAATCAAATTCGCTTAAGAAGGCCATCCATCTTGCTTGCCCTGCATTGAGGTTTGGTTGGATGAATAAATATTTTACGTCATTGTTGTCAGTTAATAACAAAAAATTTATTCCCATTAAATAATCTTGCCACATTTTTAATGCATGAATTACGGATGTTAATTCTAGATCGCGAGTCACATAATTTTGTTCATGTTCTTTCAGTTATGTGATTCATAATAGATGGCATGTTCGTCTTGTGTCGGTACTCCTCCTAATCCATCTTTTCTTGCATCCACACAAACTGTAATATATTTATCGGGATTCGCTACCTTTAGGATAGGTGGTGTGGTTAACAGTCCTTTTAATTTATCAAAATTTTCTTGACACTTTTGTGACCAAGTAAATTTTATTCCCTTTTTCTATAAAGAGGTAATCGGGTATGCAATCTTGGAAAATCTTTTGATAAATCTCCGGTATTAACCAGTAATTCCCATAAATGATCTAACGTCTTCTACATCCTTAGGGATAGGCCATTCCATAATGTATTTTATCTTTTCTGGATCAACATCAATACCATCTTCAGATATTATGTTTCCTAAGTATTGTATCTTTCTTCGGTGGAAGTCACACTTATCAAACTTAACATACAACTTATGTTCCCTTAAATTCTACAATACTATTTTCAGATGGTTTTCATGTTCTTCTTCCGTTTCTTAGTAAATTAGAATATCATATATAAAAACCAACAAAAATTTATCCAAATATTGCTTGAATATATTATTCATCAAACACATAAAGGTTATGGATGTGTTAGTAAGCCCGAATGGGATTACGACAAACTCGCAGTGTCCATAACGTGTTCTAATTTTATTTTTATTTACATCTTCATCCTTTATTTTGACTTGTTGATAACCAGACCTTAAATCTAGTTTATAAAATATCCTTGTCCCTCCAACTTGGTCAAAGAGGTCATTAATTCTGGGTAAGGGATACTTATTTTTAATGTCATTTTATTCAGTTATCGATAGTCAATACACAGTCTCAAATTCCCATCTTTCTTATTAACGAATAAAAATGGTGCTCCCCAAGGTGAAACACTTGGTTTAATATAGTCTTTATCCAGCAGTTATTGTAACTGAATTTTCATTTTTTTAATTTGGGTAGGCTCATCCTATAAGGTGCTTTAGATATCGGGGTAGATCCAAGTAGTAGATTGATAGAGAGATCTATCTCTCTCCTTGGAGGTAGTTATGGTATTTCATATACAAACAAATCTCTGAACCTATGTAGGACTGTAAAGTCTTCTAAACTTGGTTTTCTTTCTTCACCTAGGAGGCTAGTTACCTGTACAACATAAATTTGGCAACCTTTGTTCATACATTTCTTAAATTGCATCACTGATAGTTTCCTAACAGAAATTGGTTTTTTTATTCCTGGTATCGTTCTAACTGTGTTATTTTCATCTCTTCGACTTCCACAATAGTGGATTGATTATATTCTTGTCTACCATCCTGAGCTCCATTGATTTTATACATGCTTCTACCAACATTTCCAACCATTGAAGCCTCTTGAAGATTATGGACTAAAGTTCTTACTATGGGATTTAAGCATGGACAATTCCTCCTCAAGTGAGGTTCGCCACATTCCCAATACTTCAATGGTTCTCTGGGACTATCCCTAGACTTCTTGACTCCTAGGTTAGCTGGTCTATTTCCCTCTTGGGCATTCTCTGTATTTGAATGGTAATCTTTCCTTTGGAAACCTTTTGCCATATTACGAAAAGGGGATGGTTGGAATCCTTTCTTATGCTGATTCAATCTCTCATGTTTCTTGTCTTTCCATGCTTTGGGAATTTTATATCTATGTTTGTACTAATCATAACACATCCAATAATTTCTAAACACTTCATTTAAAGACTTGGGATTGTAAAATTCAATTTTGTCATTGTACGATTGTGGTAGACATCTGAAGAACCTTTGTATATTTATCTTGTCTTATTTAATGTATGGTACAAACCTCAACAGATCTAGAAATTTATTTATCAAATCGTCCATGGCCATTTGTCCTAGTTGCAATTTGTAGAATTACTTAGTTTTTCTTTCATAATAACTTAGTTTTTTATTATAAAAAATGAGGTAACACTATCATCTAAACTGAGGTGTACAAGGGATCTTAGGATCCATACCAATTTTTTTCACTGGCGTTACTACTAACATTATTAAATTATTTTTTAATAAAACAATGGCTAGACCTATCAACATCCATATGTTAGGCCTAACCAGTGCAAACCACTCATGTATTTCCTATCTACCCATTAACATAACATAAGACACTCATAGACACTTATAATAACGCAATTCATATAGCCCTAGTTATTTTATGAACATTACACAAGGCACTTATACAATATAACTCATATAAGTCCTAACTATTTTATTGAACATATACAAGGCACGTATAAAATATAAATCATATAAGTCCTAGTTATTTTATTATCATATCATAAGGCACTTGTAAAAGTACAAAGATCTAGACCCATACTCTAACTAAAATTTAGTAGCCCACCCTTCAACACTAGCGCACAAGGAGAAAGGACTAGGTTCTAACCACCATGTCCTAACCTCCATGCTAGGAGTTTGGTGAGGTTCTAAAGATTTTCAACATGTTGAATTAAAACTAGGCATAAGGTTAGAACCTTGTTACCTATACTCATGTCTACATCCACCATAACTCCTGGTCTATGATCAATTCGATAAGCATTAACTATCCAGTCATCGGATAGTCGAAACTGAGCCTTGGCATTAGGTTGGTCGTAGACTTTAATGGTGGTATGTCGCCTTGTTTTCTAGGCTTGACGTTTCTACAGGGGAAGCCACAATGGGATTCCCACCTCAGATACTTTCACATATCAACGAGAGGGTGGCGTACCCTCCATCCTTTTCCACTATTGGAGGCACAAGGTGTAAATACCCTCGCATTCATTTTTCATTCAATTTTTGGTTTTCTCTATGTTTTTCTCTGCAACAGTAGGGTTAAGCGACTATAGTCATTCATGGTGGTCGTGGAAAGGGAACTACCCTTGACATTATTCTCGTCTCTCTGGCTAGGATTGGTGTCAAGGAACTTAGTTGGTTTCATTTGCGACTCAGTGGTTACTGTCTTCCTCTCAGCCTATATGCAGTAATCTTCTTCCCTTTGTATAAACTTTCCATACTTGTTGGCTCAAAATGATTTTTCACTTACACCTGGGTGAATGCATTCCTCTCTTTTAAATATGATTTAACCATTGCTTGTAGTATGTGTGCTCTCTACGCTTACAAGAGTTCTTAGTCCCAAGTCTTTATTTATAATGCGCTATTATTTTCATTGTATCTCTGTGTTGGTCGAGCTCTATATAATAAATTTCCATGGGTGTATCCTGTGCTTACTTTGTTGGGTCGAGTTCTGTATAATATATTTCTATGGGTGTGACCCACACTTACTTTGTTGGGTAGATCTCTGTGTAAGGGGTGTACCATGCGCTTACTTTGTTGGGTCAAGCTATGTATAATACATTTCCCTGATGTGAAAAAATATTATGTGTATTTGAACTTTGTATAACGTATTTCCATGGGTGTGACCCGCGCTTACTTTTTTGGGTCGAGCTCTATGTAATGGGTGTGCCATGTGCTTACTTTCTTGGTTCAAGCTTTGTATAATACATTTCCATGGTCTGCAAAAATATTCTTTGTGTTTGAAGTCTACACAATGAACTTCTCTACATATCTATATATAAGTAATTTCTTACTATGATGAGTTGAAATTTGTATGTTGTATTTTGAAATGTAATTAATTACTTTACCAAGGGGTCGAGCTCTATATGATTCATTCCCATACCCCTTCTCCGTTATGTCGATTGCACGTTGAAATCTCATTTTGTAAGTTTCCAAGTCCTGGTCTATTATTTCGACAGTATGTTTCATATATTAAATGTCTACCATGTTTTTCCAGGGGTCATTTACATAGTCCAAACCCTACTCAGGTTGTGTCATTCCTCTATATAATTTCCTGGTCTCACAAATTGTAAACCCTGATTACTTCTCAATTCGCTCGTGGATTAAAAACCATAAACTCTTTGTAATGTTTTGGTTTGGTTTTTGGATCATAAAACGATGTAGCCCTGTGTTCCTTTAAGGGAGACTTACTGTATAAACATTATGGTCTAGCAGCCCACTATATAAGTGAGAATTTGTTGTGTAAATGGCAGTGTTTAATTCAATCTTAACTATTAGTTCTATTCCCTCCTTTCACTTTTCCACAATCGAGTTTTAACTTGCATGCATTGGATACCTGGTTCTCTATGGGGTCGAGCTCGTAATGTTTTTAAATTGTTCCATGCACAAATGAACATACTCACATAGAGTCACATTTCACTTTGATTTCTCATTAATCTTACGTGTATTGTTTACATCTGTTAGTGTTCACCGAGTATTGAATAATCATTCTCTGTTTGATGAATTCGTTAAAGTATGATTTCCTCTTGTACACTCTTTGAGGAAGATATGTGTAGACTTTTGTTAAGATTCGATGGCCTTCCTGAGTATTAAAGGGACTTTTATTAGTATGATTAACCCACAGTATTTGGCCATCCATGGATATTGTAAATCCTCCTTCAAGTACTATTCTCTAGTTATTGAAGATTCATTTTGTGGGAATCCATTTTACTTTATTACTTCTTTCTCTTCATCAATTTAGTTTCTACAGGTTATCATGATTATGTTTTCAAATGAAACACTTTATTTATACTTCTTCTTGTGAAATGTGTTAATATCTCACAAGTATAAGCATTGATGATGGGTGCCTTTTGTCCTATGAGGGAAGCCATTAGGTGAAAAAAACACCCACTTCCCTCCTCTATCTTGGATGGGTGGTTTCGCAAGATGGAGAGGATGCCTCTATCAACATCGAAACCCAATTCAAGTAAATTAAATCCTTTATTTTGTTGCAATTTTGGAAATTGCGTACCCTTGATAAATTACTAAATACCATTTTTTTATTTGTTGTAGGTTTGGGAGGTGCCCCATATACTTTGTGAGACACTCCACCTATTCGTAAAAGGTATTC